>PVKU01011682.1:0-41397 GCA_004027475.1 Anoura caudifer | reverse complement strand
GCAAAACTACAAAAGAAGGGTGTATACAGCCTACACAGCAGGCACATCTTGAGTACCCAGCTTGGGTGATTGGGGAGGCCGTGGTCACTGGACCTTACAGGACCACTATAATAACAGGCAACTCTGCAAAGCCTGGGAGAAGTAGCAGCTTCACCTAATACATAGAAACCAAAACATGTAGGCTGCCAAATTGGGGGGCGGGGAGGTGGATGGCCCAAAGTGAAGAACAGAACAAGTTTCCAGGAATAGAACTAAACAAAATGGAGATTAGCAATCTACTAGATGGGAAGTCCAAAACACTAAATATATGGACATTCAATGGACTTATTGAGAACTTCAACAGGACAAAAAAGGATGAGTCTGAAATGAAAGATACACTAACTGAAGTGAAGAAAAATTTATAGGGAATCAACAGCACAGTAGATGAAGCTGAGAATCAAATCAGCAATTTGGAATATAAAGGAAGAAGAAGAAGAGGAAAAAGAATAAGAATAAGAATAAAAGAATAAGAATAGGAAGAGGAGGAGAAGGAAAGAAAGATGAAAGAAAGAAAGAAAGAAAGAAAGAAAGAAAGAAAGAAAGAAAGAAAGACCCTAATCAGAACAGGGAAAAAATTCAAAAGAATAAAGATAGTGTAAGGAGCCTCTAGAACAACCTCAAGCACAATAACATTCACATCATGGAGATTATAGAAGAGAGAGAGCAAGAAATTGAAAACCTATTTGAAAAAATAATGATTGAAAGCTTCCCTAACCTTGTGAAAGGAATAGACATAGAAGTCCAGCAAGTGCAGAGTCCTAAACATAATGAGTCCAAAGAAGCCCACACCAAGACACATCATAATTAAATTACAGAAGTTTAAAGGCACCAAGAGAATCTTAAAAGCAGCAAAATAAGTTGGTTAGTTACCTGCAAGGGAGCTCCCCATTAGAATGTCAGGCAATGATTCCAGGATAGCTGCAGAGTAGCTAGAAGCCCTGCTCACTTGCTCCCAGACCCAGACAGGACTTGCCCCTGAACTGTAGAGCAATCAACTTGGGAAACCAGTTGAAGTGTAGCTGACCTAAAATTTTATAAACAGGAGCGTGGAGGAAGATGGAGGAGACAAAGAGAGGGTGAGCCCTCTCATGCAGGTGTGGTGACTGAGAAGATGAGGTGATATAACGGTAACTGGAGCTCTCTCCCCCCAACAGTGGGGGGTCTTGACCCCATACAGTGGTTCTCAATCCACAGCAATGCAGACAGAAAAGGGAGCTGGCATAGCAGGGTATGGTGGGACTCAGTGGGGATTTTACTTGGTCCACCAGGGAGACTCAAAGTGCACCATTCTCAGGAATGGGCAAGCCCATTTTTACAACACTAGCTGGGGAAGTTTGCTCCAATCTGTGACAGATGGAGGGGCCATGCAGCAGTCTGGGAACTGATGAGGGGTCACTTGATACATGCAGATGTGACTTTGAGAGGGCCCTCTATTCTCTGGAAGGGCTTTGGGTAGAGAGTCGGTTAGAGTCAGACCATGTGGCTTAAGGAAGAGGACAAGTCTTGACAACCTGGAGTGCATGGGTAGCACCCCTTCCCTCACCTGCTGAATCACTGGGTCTTCCCCCAGACTGCCATTGGTTGCTGGAGGCAAAGGGGTACAGCAGTAGGCCAAAATTTTGCCCCCTTCTTCTCAGTTAGAAGCATGATGGAGTGAGACATTTTGCCTGTTCCTGGGAGTTTCTGCCCATCCTTGCTGTCACAGGCCACCCAGGGAGAGATTGGAGTGCCAAGCAGGGCTGATTCCTTTTTTTTTTTTTTTATCTCCCTTCTGCTTAGTTAGTCATTGTGGAGTTGTTGAGAGAGCCATGCAGAAATGGGCATTTGTGACTGGCTCCCAGGAAGGCTTCTCTCTGAAAGTCCGATGGGTTTGTGCTGCCCTCCCAGCTGCTTTAGGGGGAAACAGAGCAAGCTCCCCAGGAAGTTCAGCCCAGTGCAGCCATGGAGAGGAGAGAACATGCCTGCACCCACCCCAAAGTGTGCAAGCACCACTGCTCTTACTGTTTGAATCACCCTTGCCAGATCCTGGATACCCTTGGTGACTACACTTCCAAGAGGGAAGGGTAAGCACCTCGCAGCAGGGACATTCAAAGAGCAAGACCCAATGCAGACCCAACCTCTGGGCTCTGGAGGCCCCACCAACCAGTCTATTAGAAGCTCCACCTTGACAAACATGCCAAGCACCAGGCAGAGACAGTCTGGCTTTGGTTGGCAACAGAGACCCTCTCAGAAGATCTGTGACCAGCACAACCAGTGGCCAGCTTCAGATAACATTGGTGCAGGACCCAACAGGCTTCACAAACAGTGTATCCAGAGAATGACAGCAGCAGGAACAACTATCTGGTGAGGAGAACCACATTTTTCTTGCTTAATCTTTTTATTTTTTCTTTTCTTCTCTTTTTTTCTGTCATATCTCTTATTCTCTTTTCCCTTTTCCTATCCTATTTTTCTCTTTTTAATTTAGTTTCCTGTTTTTCTTTTCCTATTCATTTAATTTTTATTTTTTTTCCATGTGTATTTTATTATTATTATTTTCTTTCTTCTATCTTGTCACATTCTCTTTTTCATTTCTTATTTCCTTCTCTAATTGTTTTTGTTTCTTGTCTTTTATTATTTGTTTTATTTATTCATTATTTTTTGGAGTTGTTTGTCTCTTTTTTATTTTCTGATTCTTTGTTGTTCTTTGTTTGTTTTTGCTGAGTTGTTTTTTGTTTTGTTTTGTTCTATCAGCACCTGTACCATAGTTTGTACAACATGGTTGAGGCTGAGCCTCACAGTCAACCATCCTGAGGGTCAAGCCCATTCATGAACATGACAGCAGCAATCAAGAACCAATTACAACAGGACTGTCCACATAACCCACACAAGTGTCCTTCCCATGGTACCCAGCTCAGGAGATGAAGGATACTGCACCCACTGAGTCCCACAAGACAAGTACTACAGAAGATCACTCTACAAAGTCTGGGAGTCAGAGCAGTCCTATGTAACACATAGATACAAATACAGGACAGCCAAAATGGAGAGACCAAGAAACAGGCCCCAAATGACAGAATAAGAGTGTTCTCCAGAAAATGAGCTAAATAAAATGGAGATAAGCAACTTATCAGAAACTAAGTTCAAAGTAATGGTTATAAGAATGCTCAACAACATGAAGAAAGAAAAAAGCCCAGGGAAATCCTGAATAATAACCAATAGGAAGTGAAGAATAACTTATCTGAAATAAAGAATACACTGGGAGGAATAATCAATCAGTCGATTGGATGAAGCAGAAGATCAAATCAGTGAACTAGAGGCAAAGATAGTAAAATTCATTTAATCAGAACAGCAAAAGGAAAAAAATGAATTAAAAAGCAGGGGATAGTTTAAAGGATCTTTGGGACAACATGAAACATAGCAATATCCAAATCATAGGGGTACCAGAAGGAGAAGAAAGAGGAGAAGGGATAGGGAACCTATTTGAAGAAATAATGACAGAATACTTCCTTTACCAGGTAAATTTTTTAAAAAATCATAAAAGTTCAGAAAGCACAGTGAGTCTGAATCAAGATGAACCCAAAGAGACCCACACCAAAACACATCATAAGATTAAAGACAAAGAAAGAATCTGAAAGGCATCAGGAGAGAGACAGTTACCTACAAGTGAGTTCCCATAAGGCTGTCAGCTGATTTCTCAACAGAAACACTACAGCCCATAAGGGAATGGCATGAAATATTCAATGTAATGAAAAGCAATGATCTGATGCCAAGGTTACACTCTTCAGCAAGTCTATCATTTAAAATTAAAGATGAAATAAAGAGCTCCTCAGACAAAAAAAAAAAAACAGCTAAAGTAGTTCATTACCATCAAACAAGCATTGCAACAAATATTACAGAGATTGCTTTAAGAACAAATAGAGACAGGGAGGAATATAGGCATAAATAATGAAAATGGCAATAAATATTTGCCAAAAATAAAAACCTTAAATGTAAATGTATTAAATGCTCCAATCCAAAGACATGGGGTAGCTGAATGGATAAGAAAATATTACACACACACACACACACACACACGCACGCACGCACACACACACACACACTGCCTACAAGAGACCTACATCAAAACAACAGGTTCACACAGGCTGAAAATAAAGAGCTGGAAAATATATTCCATACAAATGAAAACAAAACAAAACAAAAGCTGGGGTAGCAACACTTACAGCTGACAAAAATTGACTTCAAAACAAAGGCCATAACAAGAAACAAAGAAGGTCACTACATAATACCAAAGAGAGTATATCGATCTAACAAGATGCTACAACCCTAGTAAACATATACGCACCCAATGTAGGTGCATACGCACACACATTACTCTTAGTAGACTTTAAGGGAGAGACAGCAGTAGAGTCATGCTATGGGATTTAACACCCCAGTGATGTCAATGGATAGATCTTACAGACAAAAATCAAACAAGGGAACAGACAAGGAAACAATGACTTTTTATGACTCACTACATCAAGTATATTTAATTGATATTTACAGAACATTTTATCCCAAAGCAGCAGGATATACATTTTTCTAAAGTGCAAAGGTAACATTTTCAAAGATAGGCCAAATGTTAAGACACAATAAGTCTTAAGAAATTCAGGAATATTGAATCATGTCAAGCCTCTTCTCAGATCACAGTAACATGAAACTAGAAATCAACTGTAATAAACAAAACCTCAAAAGCACATGGAGGCTAAATAGCAGGTTATTAAACAATGAATGGGTTACCAATAAGAGGAAGAAGAAATGAAACATGACCTGAAAACAAACAAAAATGAACACAGAAAAAAACAAAGTCCATGAACAAAGTGAAAGCGCTCCTTAGAGGAAAGTTCAGAGCACTATAGACCTAACTAAAAAAGCAAGAAAAATAAAAAAAAAACCCAATCTAATACTATGCTGAAAAGAATTAGTAAAAGAACAAAGAGAAAACCCAAAGTAGATGGAAAGAAATATGTAATAAAGACCAGAGTGGAAATAAATGATATAGAGACTAAAAAAACACCACAAAATATCAACAAATACAAGAGTTTCTTCTTTGACAAGGTAAACAAGACTGATGAACCTTTAGCCTGACTCATCAAGAAGCAAAGAGAGAGAACCCAAATAAATAAAATCAGAAATAAAAGAGGCAAAGTAGCAATGGATAGCACAGAAATACAAAAGACTGAAAGAAAATATATGAACAACTATATGTCAACAAATTGGAAAACCTGGGCAAGATGGGCAATTTCCTAGGAACATACCATCTTCCAAACTCAATCAGGAGGAATCAGAAAAGCTGAATAGACCAATAATGACTAAAGAAATTGAAGCTGGGAAAAAAATACTCCCTGCAAAAAGTCCTGGACCAAATGGCATGACATGTAAATTTTACCAAACATCCAAAGAAGAACTAATACCTATCCTCCTCAAACTATTTCAATAAAGTCCAGAGAATGGAAAACTTCCAAACTCTTTTTTACAGGAACAGCATTATTTTAATTCCAAAACTGGATAAAGAAACTATAAAGAAGGAAAATTAAAGGCCAATATCCATGATAAATATAGATGCTAAGATCCTCAACAAAATATTAGCAAAATGGTCCTGGCTGGTGTGGCTCAGTGGATTGACTGCCAGGCTGAGAACTGGAAGGGCATAGGTTTGATGTGCAGTCAGGACACATGCCTGGGTTGTGGGACATGTCCCCATTGGGGGGGGTGAGAGGCAATGGATTGATGTTTCTCCCTCTTCCTCTTTCCCTCCCCCTCTCTAAAAATAATAAATAAAGTCTTTTTAAAAATTATCAAACTTACTGCACTCTTGGTGGGAATGCAGACCAGTGCAGCCTCTATGGAAAACAGTATGGAATTTCTTCAAAACACTAAAAGTGGAATTGCCTATTGACCTGGCAGTTCCACTGCTTGGATCACAGCCTAAGAATCCTGAAAAAAAATTCTAAAAACCCTATGCACCCCAATGTTTACAGCAACACATTTTACAATAGCTAAGTACTGGAAACAGCCTAAATGCCCATTAGTAAATGAGCGGATCAAAAAGCTATGGTACATTTATACAATGGAGGAATACACAGCAGAAAGAAAAAAGGTGCTCCTGCCCTTCACAACAGCATGGATGGATCTTGAGAGCAAGATGCTAAGTGAAATAAGCCTGGTGGTGAAAGACAAATACCATACAATCTCACCTAAAGTGGAACCTAATCAACAAAACAAACAAGCAAGAAAACTATAACCAGAGATATCGAAATAAAGAACAAATGGACAGTAACCAGAGGGTAGGAGGGGTGGTGGTGATGGGGGAAAGAAGGTGAAGGGTCATCAAGTAACATGTATAAAGGAGCCATGGACAAAGCCAAAAGGGGTTAGGATTGAGGGTAGAAGGTGGGGGTGGGTAGGGCAGAGGAAAGTGGTGGCAGCTAAATGGAGACAACTGTACTTGAAAAACAATAGCAAAAAGTATCTTTGTAAAAAATATCTTATTTGTTTATTTTTAGAGAGATGGGAAGGAAGGGAGAAAAAAGAAGGACAGAAAGATCAATGTTTGGTTGTCTCTCACATGCTCCCCACTGGAGACCTGGCTCACAACCCAAGCATGTGCCCTGTCTTTGGTTCACAGGCCAACATTCAATCCATTGAGCCATACCAGCCAGGGGAAAAAAAATCCTCTATGAAATTCCAATTTAATCTCATTTCAAAGGTCATTATTCATCCTAATTTGTTGGCTTCTCCCTAGATATACTAGATGTTCCTATTTTTGTCTAAACTCTTCAATTACCTTATGAATATTTCACTGCCATTTAAATCTGTTATTCACTATTGGGAAAAATAGCAAAACAAATAAAGCAATACATTAAAAAGTTCATATGACATAACCAAGTGTGATTTATTATGGGGATGCAAAGCTGGCACAATACTATACTTGCAAATCAATAAATGTGACACATCACATAAACAAGTCACATGAGCATACAACTAGATGCATTCAATAAATTTCAGCAACCATTTATGATAAAAACTGTCAGCAATGTAGGAGTAAAGGGATCATTGCTCAACAGAGTAAAGGCCACATATGACAAACCCAGAGCCTACATAACACTTAATGGGCAAAAACTAAGTGTTTCTCTTAAGATCAGGAACAACATGGGATGTTTGCTTTCACCACTCCTACTATCAACATATTACTGGAAGTCTTAGCCACAACAATCAGACAAGAAGGAGAAATAAGTGGCTTTCAAATTGGAAAGAGGGAAGTAAAATTGTCTTTATTCTCAGAAGACATGATACTTTACATAGAAAACCCTAAAGACTATGCCAAAAAACTCCTGGATTTAAATTAAAAAATGAATTTGGCAAACTAGCAAGATACAAATGTAATGTGTAAAACCAGTGGTAATTTTATATACCAATAATGAACTCTCAAAAAGAAAAACTAAGGAAACAATCCCATATACCATTCCAGGAAAAAAAAAAAAGTACCTAGGATAAATTTAACCAAGGAGGTAAGAGCCCTGTACTCATAAAGCTATAGGACATTGAAGAAAGAAATAGAAAAAGACACACCAAGTGGAAGTATGTACTGTGTTCATGAATTGAAAGAATTAACATCATTAGAATGTTCATGCTATCAAAGCAATTTATAGATTCAATTTATTCTTATTAAAATATCAATTGACTGCTTCACAGATCTCAAACAAATATTCCAAAAGTCTCTATGGAAATGCAAAAGACTACAAACAACCAGAAATGTTGAGAAAGAAGAACAAAGTTGGAGAGATCACAATACCTAATATCAAACTATACTACAAAGCCACTGTAATCAAACCAGCCTGGTACTGGCACAATAACAAGCATATAGATCAATGGAACAGAATAGGGAGCCCAGAAATCAACCCTCATCTTTACAGTCAATTCATATTTCAGAAAGGAGGCAATGACATATGATGGAGTAAACAAAGTCTCTTCAAAAATGATATTGGGGAAAATTAGACTGGTACATGCAAAAACAATGAAAACAGACTACCATCTTGCATCATACACATGAATAAACTCAAAATGGATAAAAGACTGAAAAGAAAGTCACAGAACCATAAAAATCATAGAAGAAACCATAGGCAGTATAATCTCAGACATCTTGCATAGCAATATATTTGCCAATATATTTCCTGGGGCAAGGGAAACAAAAGAAAAAATAAAGAAATGGATTACATCAAACTAAAAAGCATCTGCACAGCAAAAGAAACCATCAACAAAATAAAAAGGGAACCCACTATATGGGAGAAGATATGTGCCAGTGATGTATCAGATGAGGAGTTAATTTTCAAAATACATGAAGAACATATACCACTCAACACAAGGAAGAAAAACAATCCAATTAAAACATGGGCAAAGGACCTGAATAGACACTTCTCCAAAGAGGATATACCAATGGCCAGTAGACATGTGAAACAATACTCAATGTCAGTAATCATCAGAGAGATGCAAATTAAGACTACTATGAGCTACACCTCACACTTGCCAGAATGGTTACCTTTAATAAATCAACAAACAACAAATACTGGTGAGGATGTGGAGAAAATGAAACCTGAGTGCAATACTGGTGGGAATGCAGCCTGGTGCAGCCACTGTGGAAATCTGTATGGAATTTCTTCAAAAACTGAAAACATAATTTATGTTTGATTCAGCAATGCCACTTTTGGGAATATATCCTAAGAATCCAAATACATCAATCAGAAAGAATATATACACCTCTATGTTCATAGCAGTGTTACTTATAATAGCCAACATCTGGACAAAGCCAAGGTGCCCATCAGTAGATGAATAGATAAAAAAGATATAGTATGTTTACAAAATGGAATACTACATGGCTGTAGAAAAGGGAGAACTCTTACCCTCTGCGACAACATGGATGGACATGGAGATTATTATGTAAGCAAAATAAGCCATTCAGAGAAAGGCAAATACCATATGATCTCACTTAAATGTGGAATTAATGAACAAAATAAAGCCAGAGGCATGAATACATGGAACAGATTGACAAATCTCAGAGGGGTGGGGGGGTGAGGGAAACTGGAAGAGATTAACCAGATAACACATATGCACATATGCATAGCTCATGGGCACAGACAACAATGGTGAAGGCTGGCGGGGTTGGGTGAAAGGGAGCCAAAAAGGGGGAAGAGGGGAACATCTGTAATAGTGTCAACAAATAAAAAAAGACTGTCAGCTGATTTGTCAACAAAAACTTTGCAGGCTGGAAGAGATTGGCATAAAATATTCAAAGTGACCAAAACCAAGGACCTACAGCCAAGATTACATCACCCAGCAAAGCTATCATTTTAGCACTGAAGAGCTTCTAAGACAAGAAAAACCAAAGGATTTCATTACACCAAAACCAGTATTATATGGAATGTTGACAGTCTTCTTTGAGAAGATGAAAAAAAGATGAAAATATGAACAATAAAGTGGCAATAAATACATATCTATCAACAATTGAATCTAAGAAACAAAATAAACAAGCAGAACAGAAGGATTCTCAAAATACAGAGAACATGTTAACAGTTGCCAGGTGGCTGCGGGTTTGGGGGGTGATGGGTGAAAAAAGTGAAGGGATTAAGAAGTACGAATTGGTTGTTACAGAACAGTCATGGGGCTGTAAAGTAAAACATAGTGAGTAATATTCTAAAAACTATGTATGGTGTCAGATGTGTCAGATTTATTGGGATGATCGCTTAGTGCAAATAACTATGCAATGTATAATCACTGGGGATACACCTGAAACTAATATAATAACATATGTCAACTCTAACTGAAATAACTGATTTTAAAAATAAAGTATTCTTCAATAAAAAGACCCAAATGTATTCTACCTATGAGAGATCCACTTCTGACTGAAACACAGATACACATACTGAAAGTAAAGAGATGAAAGAAGGTATTTCATACAAATGAAAAAAAAAAAAGAAAGCTAGAGTAGCAATACTTACTTCAGACAAAATGGACTTTAAAACAGAGACTATAATAAGAGAAAAAGATAATGGTAAAGGGAGTAATCTAACAAGAGGATATAAGATAAGCCTTGTAAACATTTATTCACTCAACATGACAGCATGTATATATACAAAGCATATATAGATGGATGTAAAGGAAGAGATTGACATAGTAGGGGACCATCACAGTAGGGGACTTTAAAAGCCCAGTGACATCAATGGATAAATCTTCCAGGTAGAGAATCAACAAGGAAGCAGCAGCCTTAAATGACACACAACAGCAGATGGATTTAATCGATATTTTCAGACCATTTTATCCCAAGGCAGCAGAATATACATTCTTTCAAGTGCACACGGAACATTTTATTTGCAGAAGACATGATACTGTATACAAAGAACCCTAAAGTTTCCACCAGAAAACTATTAGAACTGATAAACAAATTCATTAAAGTAGCAGGGTACAAAATAAATACCCAGAAATTAGTTGCCTTTGTATACACCAATAATGAACTATCAAAAGAGGAAATGAAGAAAACAATCTCATTTACAATGCATCAAAAAAAAAATTCCTTGGAATAAATTTAAGCAAGAATCTAAAACTCTTGCACTCAGAAAATTACAAGACACTGAACAATAGAAGAAAATCCAAATAACTGAAAGCATACACCATATTTATGGATTGGAAGAAATTATACCCTTTAAATATCCATACTACCCAAATCAATCTGTAGATTCTAGGCAATTTCTATCAAAATACCAATGTTGTATGTCATAGAACTAGAATAATATCCCCCAAATGTGTATGGAACCAGAAAAGAACCTGAATACCTGCAATAATCTTGAGAAAAAAGGATGGAGGAATCATGCTACATAATATAAAAATATAGTACAAAGCCATAATAATCCAAACAACCTGGTACTAGTATGAAAGCAGACATATAGATCAAAGGAACAGAGTAGAGGGCCCAGAAATAAACCTATGCCTTTATGGTCAATTAATATCTGGGAAAGGAGGTAAGAACATACAATGGAATAATGACACATAGTCTATTCAAAATATGGTGTTGGGAAAATTAAACAGACAAGTGCAAAAAAATATAGTCCATCTCCTTACACTATACACAATACACTCAAATGGATTAAAGACTTAAATGTCAAACTCAAAACATAAAAATCATAGAAGAAAACATAGGAAGTAAAATCTCAGACATTTCTTGCACCAACATTTTTTTCTGATGTATCTCCTGGGCAAGGGAGACCATAAAAAATAGATTAATGGAACTACATCAAACTACACAGTTTTTACATAGCAAAGGAAACTATCAGCTACCTGAAAACACAACACACTGAGTGGGAGAACATATTTGCCGATACATCTGTTAAAGGGTTAATATCCAAAATCTATAAAGAACTTACAAAACTCAACACCAAAACAAAATCCAATTTAAAAATAGGCAAAAGATATGAATAGACACTTATCCAAAGAGGACATAGGGGTGGCCAACAAACACATGAAAAGATGCTCAAGGTCATTAATCATCACAGAAATGCAAATTAAAATCACAACAAAATATCACTTCATACCTGTCAGAATGGCTATCTTCAATAAATCAACAGCAAGTGTTGGCAAGAATGTGAAGAAGCCCTGGCTGGTGTGGCTCAGTGGATTGAGCACTGGCCTGCAAACCAAAGGGTCACCATTTCGATTCCTAGTCAGGGCACATGCCTGGGTTGTGGACCAGGTCCCCAGTGGGGGGCATGCAAGAGGCAACCTCAAAATGATGTTTCCCTCCCTCTCTTCCTGTCTCCTTCTCTCCCTTCCCCTCTGTCTGAAAACTAACTAAATAGAATCTTTAAAAAAATGTGAAGAAAGGGAACCCTCATGCACTGTTGGTGGGAATGCAGATTGGTACAGCCACTGTGGAAAGCAGTATGGAGTTACCTCCAGATGTTAAAACTGGAACTGACTTATGACCCAGCTATTTCACTTCTGAGTATTTATCCAAAGAAACTCAAAACACTGATTCAAAAGAATGCATGCATACCTACATTCATTACAGTGTTATTTACAATAGCCAAGGTTTGGAAGCAGCCCAAGTGCCCATCAGTAGATGAGTGGGTAAAACAACTATGGTATATTTACACAACCGAATACTACTGAGCTGTAAAAAAAAAAAGAAAAAGATGAAAATTTTACCTTCTGCTTGTTACAACATGGATGGATCTGAAGAAAGTCATGCTAAGCAAAATAAGGCAGTTATAGAAAAACAAATACCATACGATCTCACTTATATGTGGAATCTAATGAACAAAATAAACAAAAGAGAAACAAACTCATAGCTGTCAGAGGAAAGGGGGTTCAGGTTGAAAAATGTGAAGGGATTAGGTGAAAAAAATGTATGGAATTTACAAATTAATTAATAATATTTTTTTAACAGTTCTGAAAAGCATCCTGGTACTTTGTAAGTTATCACTCTATCCTAACAACAAGTAAAACACTGAACAGACTGGCAAATCAACAGTTCTTCTTGGACTTATAAGAGATGAGAGGGAGCCCTGTTGGGGTAGCTCAGTAGGTTAGAACATTGTCCAGGTATGCTAGGGTTTCGGCCTGGTTAGGTCACAAACGAGAATCAACCAATGAATGCATAGATGAGTGAAAAAAAGAAATTTATATCCCCTCACTCTTCCTCCCTTCCTCCCTTCCTCTCTCTCTAAAATCAAAAAAAGAAAAAAAAGAGAGATGGAGTATACAGGGCCAACTGTGGCTTACAAGAGCAGGGACAAGCAGAAACCACTGCAGGATCCAGAGCTGGGATAGGAAATACATCAATTAGATGAATTACAGACAACTTGGAGTCATTTCAAAGTAGACAACTCTGAGAGTAAAAAGCTCCAGGAAACCCAATCATGGTGGGGATGGGGGGCACAATACTGTGAGATTTACCAACAGGAGATTCCCATAATAAGTGTCTGAGAAAATTCCCCTCCAGCCTCTGGCAGGAGGAAGGGAGAAGGAACCATTTTGAAATATGCTAAAGATGCTACTCTTCTTGACAAGATCTGCCCTCAGGGGGAAACTAGTTAACCAGATCCTAATCTGCTGGGTTATTATTAGAGCCTAACTGATTTGGGGATGGGAAACATTTGACTCTGTCTCTAGCATCTTTTCCAACATAAGGGGGGCAGGGAGAAAACCTGAAACACTTGAGAAGTTCACAGTCCAGAGGCATAGGCTCAGTAAAAGATTGAGACCTAACCATAGAACCATAGAATGCTTCCTCTCCCCCAAACCTCACCAGCTACATCACTGAATTACCACAGTTCATTATGGTACATTATGTTTGGCTATCAAGAAAAAAATTACAGAGTGATGGCTCCAAGATAGCAGTACAGGAGACCCTGGAAATCCATCCTCCTGCAAAGATCAATGGTAAGACAGCTATCCATAACAGAAACAGCTCTGGGAGAGCACATATGCCACTTAAGACACTTCAGCAGAATATCAGAACAGAAAACTGGACAGTAGCCACACAAAAAGAGAAGGAAGACCACTCAGACACCTCTACCCCATACATCATCCCCTCCCCACACTGCTCAGCCTTATTGCTCAGCACTGAGAGGGAACTCTCCAGCTAACAAGAGTCCCTCTTGCTGAGAAAGAAGAGTTGGAAAGACAAAGTCAAAAAAGAATATAAAAAGGTCTCCTTAATATATCAGAAAATGCTCAGTTGAAATCAGATGCAGCAGCTATCAAAGTGGCCAGCATCAACTACATTTAAATCAATATAATCACCACAAATATGTCAACAATTTAAATTACTTATAAAAAGAAACAATGATTTCCACAAAAGCTGTTAGACTTGGTTAGAATAATGGGTTAGCAGAATGAGTAAAACCTCTCTAAGTTTCTGATGTTTGAATCGACGCTAGAGCTATCAATAAAAATAGTGGTAAAGCAGAAAGCATATGCAAAGTTATATTTCCTTTTGGCTTAAAGGAACTTATATTTATTTTCCTATAGTTCTGGGTGTCAGAAGTCTAAAATGGATGGGCAGGGCTTTATTCCTTCTGGAGCCTCTAGAGGAGAATCCATTGCTTAGTCTTTTCCATTGTTTTAAAGGCCACCTGCATCCTGCTGTAGTCCTTTCATTCTCAGATAAATCTCTCTCTCACCTTTGTCTTCTGTTACATCTTCCCTCATCCTCTTGCCTTCCACTTTCACTCATAAGAACCCTTTGCATTCACTCTGGACTTGCCTGAAGAATCCAAAATAATCTCCCGTTTCACATTCCTTAGAAGTTTTTTTTTTATTGACACATAAAACCAGTAAAAATAACCATGATAAAGAACTACTTAAACTCGTGATTAAAAGTAAAGAAAATAAATTGGCTGCCATATATTAAAAGTGTGTAGATCAGTGATCAGAAAATGTGAGTGGATTAAGTGCTCTCACTCAGAGACAGGTAATTTCATATTGTCAAGCAAACAACACTTAGAAATATAATGTTTATAACTGTAAAACAAATGAGTAAGAAATATGTGACTAGGTAGATGAAAATAGGTCTCAGGAATGAGAAAGGATGCTGGTCTGAAACATGTTGGAAAATGCAATGAGTCAAGAAAATGGGATAACTGGTACACAATCTATAAAAGAGGAAAAAAGGCCATTTCTTTTTTGTATGATTATTCACCTGGAGAATTCAAGACAATGTGGTGAAAAGCACACTAAGTCACTGGACCCACATGAGTTACCTGAGCTAGTGTGCTCTCTACCTTCCACACTGCAAAGAGCAGCCTGACTACCAAATTTAGAGCACAACTGGCTGCAAAGTAGGATGCAGAAAATACCTCTTGAAACCTAAATAAAGCCACTACTTAATGTAATAACGGGTGATTCAGCATGAAGATGTAATAATTCTGAACCCAAGTGTACCTCAAATTATATATATGCCTTAAAATAGAGCAACGGTGGACAGAACCACCAGGTGACACGGATAACTCCCCACTGGCAGTGAGCATCTTTGCAGGCACCTGTCACAGTGCACGAGAGAACATACTTCCTAACTGGGAAGGCTAGATGGGGAGACAGGAAGATGAGCCAACCACAGCCCTGGGCAGGTTTGCAGGACCCATCTCAGCAGGCTCCAGCCAGACTGGGAATTGACTGTGGGCTCAGAGGAGGAGGAGAATGAAGAGCAAAGCCCAGTATCCCAGACCTCAGATAGGGAGCAAGGAACATCCAAAACTTTGTAACCTACAGGGGATGTGTCAGTTCCTCATTCTCTGTCTTCACCTACAAGAGCTTGTGGCCCTCATTGGACCCCTCGTCCCTTCTCAAACCCAGCTTCTTATTTCTACTTTTCTCCCTGTTTTCTTCTCTGTTTCTCTTTTTTCTCTCTTCTTTTATTTCCCTTTTCACCTTCCTATGACTACTCCACCGGCCTTCATGTGGAAATAAGGTACATGCCAATCGGTAAGCTGATAGTAATAGCAAATGATACAAATAACACATGCTCAGAATAAGGGCCAGACTAAATCAGTTATGGGACATTATTCAGCTATCACAGGTGGGAAGGTCCTTTTTACATGATGGGAAACAAGGGAAGGGTCAGACATCAGAGCAGCAAGCAAATAAATAAGACTATTTCCAGTATTCGTGAGTGCTAATAGAATATAAAATGGGGTGGCAGGCTAGACACTGATTGGAAAAGGAGGATAAGACTACCCCCTCCTACCTGAGAAAGGTGTATCTTGCAGGTAGCTGACACTCCATTTGCCCCAAATTCAACTCTTCACATTTCCCACCCAAGCCTGCTATTTCTCCATTCCCCACTCTAGCACATGTCACCACTGCCTGCTGGTTAAGCAACTTATTATCTGGGGTCACCTTTGACCTTTTGCTCCTCCTTCTCCAGGCCAGGTGAGTTAAACCAGCCTATGGATTTGGACATGACTTACTTTCCCCTCTGTCTTGCTTATACCACAGCAGCAGCCACCTTCTCACATATGCAGTATTCCAATAGCCTTTGAACTGAGCACCCCACCTTCACCACTCTCTATGCTTTCCAATCCATCATCTGCCATTATACAGAGAATCACATTTTAAAAATTAGAAACCTTAAAATGCTAGTCTTCTAGACTTTCATGTTCAAGCAACTGTTTTTTAGTTTTCAAATTTTGGGGTCACCCAATGGTAAAGGTATAATTGTGAGAGGAGGGACAAAGAAGGATATGGTTAACAGATGGTGGGGCATGAATATAAAAGAGGTGATGGAAAAGGCATGGTTTCCAACATGCTACAGAGAAAAGTTCCAAATGAACTCCTAGGAGTTGATGAATCAGAAATAGAAGTTTAATTATATTTGTTAAACATATAAAAATAACTAGTGAAATGTCTATCCATCCATCCACTCACCCACCCATTCATAAGAACATAAGAAGGACAAGTATAAGAAGGAGCATGAGGAAAGGAGAAAGAGAAGAAGGAGGAAGAAGAGGAGGAAAAGGAAGAAGAGGAGGAGAGGAGGAAGAGGAGAAAAATGGAGAAGGAGAAAATATAAAGAGCTAGCATGTGAACTAAATCCTTATATCAATGACCCATAATATCTTTCATGAGTCCTGGGGAATGGAACCAAGTGGTAAAGAGTAGGGGTGAGCACTTGCTGTTCATCATCTTAAGTTCTTCTCTACATTTGACTTTTACTTTGAGGCTTCAAATTTTTTATAAAATTAATTATTTTTATTAAGAGGTAGAGTATTACAGAAATAATTAACTTAGAAAGTACATTCCAGACTTCCAGCCAAGATGGAAGCATAGGTAGATACACTTTGCCTCCTCTCACAACCAAAAGAAGGACAATAAAAAATTTTGCCAGAAAATTGAATTGTATAAAACTCTGACAACCAAGGAGTTAAAGAAGAAACATTCATTCAGAAGGTAGGAGGGTTGGAGACCAGCAGCCAGGGCAGAGAGGTGTGGCAAGGCAGCAGCTGGAGGACTGAGTGGGCAATATGGTGGCTGGTGGACTGGGTGGTTTCTCTCCACATTTGTGTGCAGAGAAACCAGGAGGAATAAGTGGAGAGCGAGACAGACCATGCAACCCAGAGCTCCAGTATGGGGAAATAAAGCCCCAAAACCTCTGGCTGTAAAAACCTGTGGGTGTTGCAGCCATGGGAGAAACTCCCAGCCTCACAGGAGAGTTTGTTGGAGAGACCCACAGGGTCCTAGAAATGTACATAAGCCCACACACCAGGGAATCAGCATCAGAAGGGTCCAATCTGCTTGTGGGTACTGGGGGAAGTGACTGAAAGCTGGCTGAGAGCCAAACAAGCCATATTGTTCCCTCTTGGAACCCTCCCCCACATGCAGTTCCGCAATACAGCTTGTGGGTTGCCCCTCCCTGGTGAATACCTAGGTTTCCACCCCTTAAATGGAACAGGAATGCCAAGACCAATATCTCTATCTCTATCTCTCTCTACCTCTACCTCTACCTCTACCTCTACATCTACCTTCACCTCTATCATCTCTATCTCTATCTCTATCTCTTTGTATGTGTATCCCAAATGAAAGAACAGATCAAAGCTTTAAAAGTAGAACTAAGTGATGAAGAGATAGCCAACTTATCAGATGTGAAGTTCAGAACACTGGTAATCAGGATGCTCACAGAAATGATTGAGTATGCTCAGAAAATAGAGGAAAAAATGAAGGCTATGCAAAGTGAAATAAAAATATACGGGGAACCAACTATGAAGGGAGGGAAACCAGGACTCAAATCAATGATTTGGGGAGGGCAGAAAAAAGCTTTCAACCAGAACAGATTGAAGAAAAAGAATTTTAAAAAAATGAGGAGAGGCTTAGGAACCTCTGGGACAACTTTAAACATCCCAACATCCAAATCATAGGGGTGCCAGAAGGAGATGGGGATGAAGAGCAATAAATTGAAAATGTATTTAAAAAAATAATGAAAGAGAAGTTCCCCAATCTGGCAAAGGCAAATAGACTTCCAGGAATCTTCGAGAGTCCCAGAGAGGTTGGACCCAAGGAAGCACACACCAAGGAACATCATAATTACTTTACCCAAGATTGAACATAAGGGAAGAATCTTAAAAGCAGCAAGAGGAAAGGAGACCATTACCTGCAAAGGAGTTCCCATAACACTACCAACTGACTTCTCAAAAGAAACCTTGAAGGCAAGAAGGCGCTGGAAAGAAGTACCCAAAGTCATGAAAGGCAAGGAACTACATCCAAGATTACTCTATCCAGCAAAGCTATCATTTGGAATGGGAGGGAGGGCAGATAAAGTGCTTCCCAGATAATGTCAAGTGCAAGGAATTCATCATCACCAAGTCCTTATTATGGGAAATGTTAAAGGGAGTTATCTAAGAAAAAGAAGATGATCAAATATATGAACAGTAAAATGATAACAAACTCACAACTATCAACAACTGAACCTAAAACAAAAACAGAAACAAACTAAGCAAACAACTGGAACAGGAACAGAATCACAGAAATGGAGATCACATGGAGACTTATCAGTGGGGAAGGGGAGAGGGGAAAACAGGGGAAAAGGTACAGGGGTATTTGAGCAACAATTAAAATAAAATTTAAAAAGGTTACAGGGAATAAGAAGCAGAAATGGTAGGTGCAAAATATACAAGGGGAGGTTAAGAATACTATAGGAAGTGGAGAAGCCAAAGACTTATATGTATAACCCATTGAAATGAACTAAGGTGTGGGGGATGCTTGAGGGAGGGGGTATACAGGGAGGAGGGACATAAAGGGGAGGGAAAATGGGACAACTGTAATAGCATAATCAATAAAACATATTCTTTAAAATGTGACATTCCTGTGTAATCTCATTTCATTCTGCAAGCACAAGCTTGTGAATGGTTCAAGAGCTCCAAATTTTCTTTTATTTGAGTTTAATAAACCATTGTCTTTAGTCTCAACAAATCAAGATCTTTTCTTGGTTAGTGTTTTACACATTGCTTATAACATTTACATAGAGCAGATAGCTTTCCTTGTCAGTATGTGCACACATTTTTGTTGATTTTTAAAATCCTAGTTCAAAGATATTACATATCTAATTTAATAATCTACTTTGAGAGAAAAAAAGGAAATTAGCCCAAATATGTCTCAAAGTAGACTATTAAATTAGATATGTAATATATTTGAATTAAGATTTTAAAAATCAACAAAAATGTGTGCACATACTGACAAGGAAAGCTATCTGCTCTATGTAAATGTTATAAGCAATGTGTAAATTTGGGCTAATTTCCTTTTTTTCTCTTAGAAATATTGTTTCAATATTGAAAAGAAATATTTTTTTTCAGTTGCCTTTGTGCACACAGGCAAATATTTATGTGGGATACAATGCTAGATGTAGAACATTGTGTTAAGGAATATGTAACCTTCAAATATTCAATGGAGATTGCTAAACCATCGTGAACAAAGACTGTTGGATTCCCACTCTGCCAATAATGATGAAAGAAACTTATTTAGACACCATTTTTACTGGGTTAATTTTTTTCCAATGTATAGGATAGTACTGAAATTTCAGTGTTGGGTGAAGTTGAATTTTTATTGTTGAGGAAGTTAAGTATGTTTTTATATGTGCAGTACAGATACTTACATTTTGTTATGTGGTTTGTGTATTCATGACTTTTATCCAAGTTTCCTATTGGATTTTTGTCTTTTTATAAAAAATTTCTTGTAATAGCTCTCTATATTATGGAAATTAAAATTTTCTGTGTCACATTTGTCAAATTCTTACCACTTGTCTCACTCCACACACACCAGAATGGTTATTAAAGAGACAGATAATAATCAGTGTTGTCAAGGAGGCAGAGAAATTGGAACCCTCATACACTGCTGAAGGAGGTGTAAAATGGTGCAGCCATTTTGGAAAATCATCTAGTGGTTCCTCAAAAAGTTAAACATAGGGTTACCATGTAAGCCAATAATACCACTTTAGGTGTATACCCAAGATAAATAAAAACATATGGCCACACAGAAGCTTGAACACAAATGTTCATAGCAGTATTATCCATAATGGCCAAAATGCAGAAGTGACCCAGAAGTCCATCAACTGATGAATAGATAAGTGAAATGTGTTATATGCACAATGGGATAGATAATACTTGGCAATAAAAGCAAATTAAGTAGCAATGCATGCTACAACATGGGTGAATCTTGAAAGCATGCCAGCATGGCTGATGGCAACTGACACCTTCTAGTTGGTATTTCTGGTGACAGCTTCTGCCAGCTACAGGGCTCCAGCTTTTTAGCCCAGACCCCACCAAGGACCTCTCCTTCCTAGGGCACCTCAGTCCCAGACTCCCTGAGCCTGGATGTTTGGTGCCTCTTCCTGCCTCTAAGATCATTAAATCACATAACAAAACCCTGAAAGAAATGGCTGTGGAGGTGCTTTCTGCTCTAGCTGGTTTAGTCTAAGGACCAGAATTTTAGAAGGTCGGGAGGCTTGAAACAAGAGTGAGAAATTCTGTATGGGGGCAGACGCTGGTGGCTCTTGGAGAGCCTGTGAACTGAGGCATGTGGAACCCCTGTCAGAGGTGTTGCTCACTTGAGCAGCATCAGAAAGGCTGGGCTTACCTCACAAAGGAGCCATACATGTCACCACCTTGTTGGGGAATATAGTCAGAGGGCAGGGGAAGCCCTGAGCTCAGGTCCCACTGATACCCTGACCAGGTGCAGGCATGAACTAAGTGTGTGCAGGACCCAGAGTGGCCCACAAGTTAGGAGGTGGTCAGAGCTCAAGTCCTCAGGAAAGAGAAAGATTTCACCCGTGGGCCAGGCCATCTAGCTCAAAGCTCAGCAAGCAGGGAACTGGTGAAGAGCTTGGTTCTGAGGTGGGTCTGGGTGTAGCTGTGCTGAGTGGAGATGATAGTAATGCTGGAGTGACCTCCAAGGGTGCCCCAGGCCACTTAATTCAGAGTTCTCAGAGCAGAAAGACTAACAGGCCAAAGTTTGCTGCTCAAATCGCATGGGTATCAAATCAGTGTATGTCACCGACCGAGAAGCAAGGTGATGAGAAGGGGTACTTTAATACACTTAAGATATGGGGCAAGGGGGGCAAAGGTGGACCCTGGGTGGGCCATGTTCTCTGCTGCATCAGCCTCCTGCTGATAAAGGCTATCAGGCCCACAGTAGAGGTTTGAGCAAAGTGGCCCAACAGCTTAGTAACACATACAGGTGGCTTTGCCTTGCCCTTGCAGAGCTGGGCATGTTGTGCAGTCTCCTGCACAGCCCCATATGTGGTTTAACTTTTCTTGGGAGAGGACACATGGGGCCAGGATGGCATCACTCAGTGGGCAGCCAAATGAAGACTTTCTGAGTATTGCATTTTGCATGTATCTCATATATTGGATACCTGATGAACATCAGGGTCACCTTCTATGTTCAATTTAGGCACACGATACTTCCCGCTTCTCTCTGATGAACACAACTGGATTCTGCCTGTTAGGCTGCTTAGTCATTGTCTACACATAGCACATCTTAACTGTTTTGCCTATCTCACAAGCCACATCCTGATTTATTTTATACAGTAAAACCAAATCTCCTCAAAAGCAAATGCATTTTGCAAGCGGTGATGTGTACACACACATGTGTCAGGTTGAATGAGTCTGAAAGTTCATGTCAGGGCAAAGAGTGAAGTTGAGCTCTCACTCTGTCAAATGGCGGAGGCATTGGCTTGACTTCTTTGTGAGTTACATTTTCCTCAGAGTAAAAGTCCCCATGGGAATGGCAACATTTAAATGGCATAAAACATGTACAGTCCTTATTAGAGGGTCTGGTAAGACTCACTGACACTCAATAGATAGATCCCAGGGTGATTACTAATGAGCCTGACTAGAAAGAGGGGGAGAGGCAGGGCACAGTTTTGAGGCCTGTACAAAGACTTTCATATGCACTCCAGGAAAGGAAACAAATGAGGAGTTTTGAGACCTGTGTTTTCCCTGCAGCAGCATATCTGCTGCAGGTCCTCCTGTCCATCTGTGCACACAGACTTGATACAGATAAGCACCTTCACTGGATACATGGGGACCTCACAGAAAAGGCAATAGGGGTCATCTGGCAGGAAAGAAAGGGGAGTGTGTGAGTGTAAACGTACGTGCATTCTCCCAAGTGTGAGTGCACAGGGATATGCATTCTTCCAGAAAGAAAAGAGCCAAGATGGGAAAATGGACTGAATTATAACTGCAGATTTCTCACGTGGCTTCTCTTTGGGGAAGGAAAGACAGTGTTTACAGAGATTCTCTCCTTTTCACCCACAGTATTGCTAAGAGAAGTTGGGGAGCAGAACATCAGGGCTAGCCCAGTCTGCCCATCTCCCCAGCCCTGGAAGGACAGTGGGAAGTCAGCCTGTGCTCCCTTGGCTGAGGTGCCATGGCCAGATTCTGCCTAAGCCTACTGCTCCTTGTGGCCACTATGGTCCTCGTGTCCAGAGGCATCCACGCCTGGGGCTTGTCAAAGGTGGAGAGGAAATTCGAAGACATCCAGGAAACCTACGTCTATGTGCAGCAGGCACTGTGGTTTGCCATGAAAGAATATAACAAGGCCAGCAAAGACAAGTATACCTTCAAGGTGGTGCAGGTTCTTAAGTCCCAGGAGCAGGTTGGTGGACATTTGCTCCTCACTTCTCCGCATGTCTGTAGTTGTGGTGTGGTCATCATCCATGGATGGCTACTGAGACCAGGGAGTGGAAAGCAACTGAGGGATGTCTTTAGCTAAATATATGAATTTAATTGTTTAATCCTTTATTACTCTGGGATGATAGAAAATATCCATTAAAATAACAAAATTAATTATAGTCACATCATAAGTGAGAGCCCAGAAGGGCTCTTAAAAAGACTAAGTTTGGAAAACTTTGGGCTAATATCATCAAAATGAATGATGACAAGGATAAATTATTGTACAGTGAACAAGCAAAGAAACTGCAAGTCCAGCTTTTACTGATAAAGAGAAACAGAGCAGAGAATGGAAGGCTTTTCTTTGCAAAAGAATGCCTACTTATAGATGTAAAATAATATGTAACTAGAAAATCACCTTTTGCAACCACCATTGTAATAAGTAATTCAGGCAAAGATCATCAGTAAATCCCACAAGAATTGGGTGAGAGAATACTGGAGAACAAATTTCTGCAGGGATTACTTAGTTAATTACAGTGGGGAAGAGATGCACTTTCTGGAGAATGCCTCACTCGGCAAATATGTATACCAATACCGGGACAAATAGACACCACGTGCCCTTGATGTGATAGTACTGAAAGGACACAACACCATCTGCTTATGTTATTCTTGCACAAAAACCATACCCTAAATGTAGTCATGAAGGACAGTTCAACAAATCCATAAGATCACTTAAAGATATCGTTGTCACAGAAGATGAGAAAAAGCAGGGAACCTGTTCTCAATCAAGAGGGACTTAAGAAACATGACAATAAATGTAATGTGTGGTGGTATATTATCTCTTGGATTAAAAAATTATTAAAAATGTTATTAGGACAACTGAAGGAATTTGAATATGGACTATATCATAGAAAAGTGCATTGGGCCAATGTAGCATTTCTTGAGAAAGACGATTGTACTGTGTTTATGTAGGAGGGATCAAGACAGGGCTGGTGGTTGGTTGATGGCTGTTGAGCGTGATTTAAATAAGTCTGTTTTTATACTTTGAAAACATCCCTCAAATATAAACCAGTGGTTCTCAGTTCAGTATGGGTTTTGCTTGGCAGGGGAGTTTGGCAATACATGGAGACATTTTTGGTCATCAAAACTGAAGGATGACCTATTCACATCCAGTGAGTGGAGGCCAGGGATACTGCTAAACACCTTACAGTGTCTAAACACCCTATAGGGACCCCTGTCCCCCACTCCCTCCAAAGTGATCCAGCCCCAAATGTCAGTGGTGCTGAAGTTGCAAAACTTGATAACCAGTCAGAATAAAGTTCTAGGAATACACATGTTTAAAAAATGAAAGCAAAAACTCTATTTCTTGCATTTCTAATCTGACTCATCATTACTGAGGGCAGTTTGCTCTGTCCTTTCATAGATATTCTATACATTTACTGCCTTAGTCTCCTACTTTTTAATGTGGCCAGGACAGGAGTTTTATTCAGTGGGTCCTAATGAAAACTTAAAGGTAGTCATGAAATCACACTTAAAATTCTGCCTACTACACCCATTTTGTTCAATGCCCAGACAATTTACCTAGAATTTCTAAAATGTTTGCTACATTTTATGAATTATCTCTTATTCTCCTGGGGTCAGTTATTGTGTCTAATGTGGTCATTCTCTTTCATGTGTTCTCTCCCCCAAATCCCGTAAAACTTTTCTTCTTGTTTGTATTTTAATAATAAAAGTCTACATTTACCATTGTGTAGCTCCATGTCCCCATGAGGCACTCCTGAATAGAGGGGAATGGTGGGTTCTGCACAGGTGAGGAAGATGCCCTGGAAGTCAGTATTTTTGAAGGGTGTATCACATGGAACAAGGTGTGTGTTGCTAGCATTGCCAAAGCATAGAAGGCTTTGGGGAGAAGCAATGCACTCAGAAGCATATTTCAGTTCTGGGATGTGTTTTCTATTGACTAGGCATGAAGATACTATAAACTCTGCTGTTTACTTCCCAAGCTTCAATAAAGTTCTTTGGAGAAGAGTTTTCTTGATTTACCTTAGGACAGTTTGTCATTACTTTAAAATTAAGTGCTATAATGAGAGAGAGGGCAGGATGAGAGAGAGAGAGAGAGAGAGAGAGAGAGAGATCAAAGTAAGAACCCTCTCCCCTAATTACTCCAAAACTAACTTCTGACAAGGAAACTGTAGGAGAGAGGGTCATTGACCCTAAGTAGACATGTTTATTTATCAGAGATGACTATTAATACTATGTATTCCTTTATGATATCTAATTTTTAAATTACTCTGACAGGTTACAGATAGTTTGGACTACTTTCTTGAAGTCAAAATTGCCCGAACAATGTGCAAGAAATTTTCAGGAGAAAATGAAAACTGTCTATTACCACAGGATCCCAAAATGCAAAAGGTATGTAGCCGAGACAGGGGGAAGTGATGGTCATGGTTAGGTTTGTGTCCCAGACGGATAAAACTGATAGAAGCAACCCTGCTTTGATTTTAAAGTTTCCTTTTTAAACCATATTCTGATCATATTCAGAACTGGGGATGTCCAGGTTCTAGACATAGAACACCTTTTTTATTATATTTTGCTGATAACACCTCCCATCACCACTGACAACACACACGCACACACACGCACACACACGCTCATAGTTAATGACTTTAAGCAATGTTCTGAAATCTGGGCTGGGTTCTGTTCCCTGTGCTGTGTGCTGGGGTAGGAATGCTCCATATGGCCACTCTATTTACATGTCTGGGACAGCTGAAACAGTTGGGGGCTGGCTGCCGTCTTTCTGACTGTGCTCAGAGACGCTTCATGGGGCAAACTTGCATGATGACCAGTTATCCCAGTTTGTCCAGAACTAAGAGGTTTCCTAGGATGTGGAACTTTCAGTGCTAAAACCAAAACCAGTGAAGATCTAGGAAAACCGGTGTGAATTTGGGCTTCCTACAACATGTTGGTCCCAAGGAAGCAGAAGCTGCCACCAGTCCTCCCCTGATCTTGTCTTGGAAGTCCCAGAATGTCCCTTTTACCACATTCTTCTGGTCAAATTAAGTCACAAGTTCAGTTCAGATTCAAGAGGAGCGCATAGACTCCCCTCTTCATGAGCAGAGCATGATGTACATACTAGCAAGAAAGGAATTGATGGTCAGCATCTTGATGGTCATCTGCTGGGGGTGACCCAGTGAAAGCAGTAGAAAGCATGGCCTGACCCACTTTACAGGCTTGTGATTGCTTTGCAGCCAGTAATACTAGAAAGAACTTTCCTTGGCTGGTTCCAATAATGCAGCTGCTATATGGAAGACCTTGAAGTTTTGGACAGTTCCAAGATGCCTAGGCAAATGGCCCCACATAAATGAAGTTGCTCACTATAGTCCTATATGTTCATCCTCTGCTTCCTTATGCCACAGATGAGAAACAAGCTGGGTCTGGGTGTTGCCTGGCCTCACACCCAGATGGGCACTGTTACAAATGGGCTGGTTCATCTCTCAGTCTCAGTGAGAAAATTCCTTACTCTCATCATATTGAATTAAGAGGGACATTTTGGATTTAAATTTAAACTTTTTAAGTATGCATTAATATTTTGTAAAAGTATATACTCATAAAATTAAGTGACAAAGATAATGGCATGCTCCTCTGTGCACCTTGAGGACCTCCTAATTCTGTTCCCTCCCTGGAAGTAACCACCAGGATCATTTGTGTGGATATCTAAAAAATAATCTTACTATTAGTTTGTGTAAACTGATATGGTCTTTCTTTTTTTGTTCTTAACAACTGCTGAGGGTACTATGTGTATTTTGATGTAACTTCCTTGTGTGTCTTCTCATATTTGTCTTGGAGATATTTTCATAGAAGTTGATTTCCAGTTTTTCACTTCCATAAATAAAGTGGCAGATACCTAGCTATCTATCATCTATCTTTCTGTGTTTTGTGTGTATTTCACCTATTTACTATATACCTAAAGGTGGCACCGGACATGGGTAAGCATAAATAATGCCAGAGCAGCAATTGGAAACAATTGCCTGACATGCTCAAATAAAAAATATCTTCACATTCGAATAAATAGTAGGCACCACAGCAGGACACCAAAATGCAAGTGGATGGCTCCATCCAGAGAATGGACACATTCTAAATTATTATAAATTATTTTCAATTGACTAGCTTTTCAAATATTCTCATAGGTACTAAGAATAGTGTATCAAATACGCATGTGCCTTCCACACAAATTTTATAGTTTGTTATCATCTTATTACATTAAGTTTAAATATTCATTTTAACAAGTAAAATGCTACAAATCCATCCTGCTCACCCTGTCAAAGAGTACCACTCTCCTAAAATTGGTGAGTCATGTTCCTACCCTTTAGAAAATTATTTATCTATAATAGAGTTTTGTGTGTTTTTCAAAATTAACATAAATTTTGGAACTTTCTTATGTTTTGTTTGTCCACTCAACAATATGTTTTCAGATTTACCCATGTCTTGGTATAATCTCCTATTATTTATCTATGCCAAATGACTTCTTGGGTCAGTGTAAGTGTGTGTATTCAAATTTTTTAATAACATACATTAAGCTCTTATATGAGTATATTACATTGTATTTAACCATGTTCCTACTTTGAACATCTTTGGTTGCTTTGTTTTATTTTATTTCCTCTATCTCTTTTTTTCTTGAATTTATTGGGGTGACATTGGTTAATAAAACCATATAGGTTCCAAGTGTAAGACTCTGTAACACACCATCTGCATACTGCACCCTGTGCTCACCACTCACAGTCAACTCTCTTTCTGTCACCACCATTTATCTCCCCTTTGTCCTTTTCCCCTCTGCCCAATGCCCTTTTCCTCTGGCAATCACCACATTGTTGTCTGTGGCTGCTTTCTTTTTCTTTTGTTTACTTTTTAAATGTATAAATATTTAAATTTTTATTGTTATTCAATTACAGGTGTCCCACATTTTTTCCCATTGCTCCCCCCTGCCCTACTACACCCTGGCCATGCTCCCAGCATGGATGATTTTTTACTTAATCCTGTTACCATTTTCCTCCAGTCCTTCCCCTAAGCCCTTCCCCTCTGACACCTGTCAGTATGTTCTCTGTATCTAGGAGTCTATTTCTATTTTGTTTCTTAGTAAATGTGGGATCATTGAATTCCACATATAAGTGAAATCATACGGTATTTGCCTTTCTCTGACATTCGGAGGCTTTAAATTTTTCACTCTTATAATTACAATGGCCATTCTGATGAGTATGAAGTGGTATCTCATTGTGGTTTTAGTTTGCATCTCTCTGATGGCTAGTGATGGGGAGCATGCTTTCATATGTCTCTCAGCCCTATGTATGTCCTCCTTGGAGAAGTGTCTGTTCATAACCAATGATAACTCAGACAAGGGTTTCATCCCCAAGATATACAAAGAACTCCCATGACTCCACTCTAAGAAGGCACACAATCCAAACAAAAAAATGGGCAAAGGACCTGAACAGACACTTCTCCAAGGACATACAGAGGGTCTAGAGACATATGAAGGTATGCTCAGCATCACTAGCCATGAGAGATATGCAAATTAGAACCACAATGAAAGACCACTTCACACCAGTCAGAATGGCCATCATAACAAATCAATAAACAACAAGTGCTGGCAAGGTTGTGGAGAAAAGGGAACCCTAGTACATTGTTGGTGGGAAGGCAGACTGGTGCAGTCACTGTGGAGAACAGTATGGAATTTCCTCAGAAAACTAAAAATGGAACTGCCTTGTGACCCAGCAATTCCAGTGCTGGGATTCTATCCTAAGAGCCCTGAAACACCAATTCTAAAGAACCTATGCACCCCAGTGTTCATAGCAGCACAATTTACAATAGCCAAGTGTTGGAAGCAACCTAGGTGCCCAGCAGTAAATGAATGGATCAAAAAACTATGGTACATTTACACATTGGAATTCTATGCAGCAGAAAGAAAGAAGGAGCTCCTACTCTTTGTGACAGCATGGTTGGATCTGGAAAACATTATGCTAAGTGAAATAAGCCAGGCCAAGAAAGACAAATACCATATGATATCACCTATAAGTGGAGTGATGGTGGGAAAATGTAGACAACTGTACTTGAACAACAATAAAATTGTTTTCACTCTTTTTTGTTGTTGTATTTTTTCATTACCATTTATCTCCCTTACATCCCCCTAAACTTTTCACTCTTAAACAACAATGCTGCTGTGAAAGTCCTGGCGCATGCTGACTCCTCCCAGCGAAATGATGCTGGGAGTAAGACTGCCACATTGTGCAGCACATGAAACTTCAACTTTTGTGTGGCAGGCCACACATGACACATGACTTTGATTTTATTCTCCAAAGTGGTTGAACTAGCATATCTTCCATGAATGGTGTGTGCAATTAATCATTTCTCTTCAATCATTTCTCACACCTTGCCAGTGTTTGGTGTTATGAGTCAAAGTTTTCCAGTCTGACGTATGTGAAAAGTTATCTCCTCATCATTTCACATTGCATCTCTGATTTCTAGTAAGTTTGAGATGCTTTTTATTACAGATTTTATTTATTTATTTTTAGAGAGAGGGGAAGGGTGGGAGAGAGGGAAAGAAACATCAATGTATGGTTGCCTGTTGTGTGCCCCCTACTGAGGACCTGGCTTGCCTCCCAGGCATGTGCCTTGACTGGGAATCCAACCAGTGACCCTTTGGTTCGCAGGCTGGTGCTCAATCTACTGAGCCACACCAGCCAGGGCTAGAGATGCTTTAATATTCCTAATGATCATCCAGGTTTTCACTTCTGGGATTGGCTTTTTAATATCATGTCCTCTGGAGCAAAGGGCCTCTGTCAGGTGGAATGGCCTGAAGTGGAGGAATGCAGCCAACCTGCTCTAAACCACTGAGCTCATTCTCCTCATGCCTCTCACTTTCCTGCCTCTTATCTCCCTCGAACAAACCCAACTGGAAACCAGAGGATGACCATTAGTGTGGTCTACAGACATCAGAGTGCAAGGATGCCCATTGATGCACCTCATAAAGGTTTTTCATCTTTCAAGACATGCTGGGTAGAGACAAGGAGTGTAGACCTGGAGGGGCAAATAGAGCAAATCCAGCCTAGGGGCAAGGGTGGAGGCAGCAAGATCTATCATAAGTCTATTGGAATAGATCAGATGAGAGATGATGTTGGTTAGGATGGTGAAGGTGCTCCGTTCTAGATATCTGTGAAAAACTTGGTCAGAATATGCTGAAGGATTGGCCATGGAGTGTGAGAGGAGGAAAGTCAAGGATGACTTTAAGATTTGTAGGATTTGGAGGCAGTTTACTCTCTTGGTTTTCTCTTCTGTTCTCATTCTGTATAGTGAGTACTCGTCATTCAGTAGACTTCCATCACCTTGCTCACACTCACTTTTCATGTGAGATTCCTCCCCGTCTCTGCTTTTGTGTGGGGTCCTTTCTTGTTTCATAGAGCTCCTAGAGATTTGAGTTTATCTGTTTACTTTAATTATTGGGGGTTAGGAAGGTGGAAAGAGTAAGCCTGTAGGCACCTTAAAAATTTTAAAATTTTATATTATTTTAAATAGTTATTAACCTGATTCATTTAATGTAGAAAATATGGAAATTTTCAAAAACACTAATAGCTTGACACCAACTATAAGTATCCTCATGCAAAGTTTACCACTCTCAATATGTTGATAGCATCCTATATTTTCTACATTTTATTTTTTAAATGATTTTATTGTTGTTCAATTTCAGCTGTCTGCATTTCCCCCACCCATCTCTCCCCCCACCCCAGCCAAACCCACATCTCCCCTTGCTTCCATCCTCCCCTTTGGTTTTGTCCATGTGTCCTTTACAGTAGTTCCTGAAAACCCTTCCTGCCATTATCCCCCCCTCCCCTCTGGCTATTATTAGATTTATTAGATTGCTCTTAATTTCAATGTCTCTGGTTATATTTTGTTTGCCTTTTTCTTTTGTTGATTACGTTCAATTTAAAGGTGAGATCATATGATATTTGTCCCTCACTGCCTGGCTTATTTCACTTAGCATAATTCTCCCCAGTTCCATCTATGCTGTCACAAAGGGTAGGAGCTCCTTCTTTCTGCTGTGTAGTATTCCATTGTGTAAATGTGCCATAATTTTTTGTTCCACTCATTTAGTGATAGGCACTTAGGTTGCATCCAGCACTTGGCTATTGTAAATTGTGCTGCTATGAACACTGGGGTGCATAGGTTCTTTAGAATTGGTGTTTCAGGGCTCTTAGGATAGAATCCCAGCACTGGAATTGCTGGGTCACAAGGCAGTTCCATTTTTAGTTTTCTGAGGAAATTCCATACTGTTCTCCACAGTGACTGCACCAGTCTGCCTTTCCACCAACAGTGCACTAGGATTCCCTTTTCTCCACATCCTCTCCAATACTTGTTTGTTGATTTGTTTATGATGGCCATTCTGAACGTTGTGAGGTGGTATCTAAGTGTGGTTTTATTTGCATATCGCTGATGGCTAGTGATACTGAGCATCTTTTCATATGTCTCTGGGCCCTCTGTATATCCCTCCTTGGAGAAGTGTCTGTTCATGTATTTTGCCTATTTTTTAATTGGGTTGCTTGTCTTCTTGGAGTGGAGTTGTGTGAGTTCTTTACACATTTTGGAGATCAAACCGTTGTCTGAGGTATCATTGGCAAATATGTTTTCCCATATAGTTGATTCTCTTTTCATTTTAATGCTGTTTTCTTTAGCCACATGGAAGCTTTTTAATTTGATGAGGTCCCATTTGTTTATTCTTTCCTTTATCTCCCTTGCTTTAGGGGATATATCAGTGAAGAATATGTTGTTGCATGGAATGTCTGAGATTTTCCTGCCTGGTACTGGCATAGGAACAGGTACACAGATCAATGGAACAGAACAGAAAGCTCAGAAATAAACCCAAGTTTCTATGGTCAATTAATATTTGAACAAAGGGGAAAGAAGCATAAAATGGAGTAAAAATTGCTTCCTCAACACATGGTGTTGGGAGAGCAGCTGGACTGCCACGTGAAAAAAATAAAACTCGATCACCAACTTACACCATACACAAAAATAAATTCAAGGTGCATATAAGTCTTAAATATAAGTCGTGGCACCATAAAAGTCCTAGAGGAAAACACCAGCAGGAAAATCTCAGACATTTCTGCCTTTTATATTACATTTGTATTTTCATGTAGCTGGGAATCACAGTGTACACTCTTCCATAGTTTAGAATTTTATTTAAGAATAAGCTCCAAGGATTTGCAAAACTCTAAAATTATTCAAAAGCATTATATAGTGAAACTATTTGATTTTATTTAATGTTTCCACCTACTATTTAGGCAATCCCTGAGAACATTAAATTTTTCCAATTTTTAGCTATTGAGAACAGAGTTTTAATGAACATTCACTTTAATTTCTATTTGTATGTGTATCTGGTTATTGTTTCCTTATAGGCTAAGTCCCCACAAGTTGAATTACTCCTTCAATATTTTTCACCTCTGAAAGGTTTTTAATATACATTGATAAAATGTTCTCCATGATTGATCTTGATAATGGAGTTTTTAATTCCTCTGCTTCATGATTGTTTCCTGTCTACCTTGACTGATCCAGAAGTTAAGCAATTAGTGATCTCTCTGATAAGCTCACTCTCTCCACTGCCTCTTATCTCTGACAAGCTCCACTCCCACCACTGCCCATCCTGAATGCCCTTCTGGCTTGGACACCCCTCCAGCCTGGCCGTGGTCCTTCGATAGACTTTCTGGGTTGTTGGTAGCTTGCTCCTATTTTCTCCCTCACACTCACTGATCCCTCAGTCATTGTATTTTATGCAAGTTCAGTTCCACTTAATGCTGCCATTAACATTTCCATTGACAAAATGGAGGTTCCCTACTTTGTTTTCATTCTGACTGAATAACATTTTTAGGAGAGGGAGGAGGGACACACGTCAACTTATCCCACACCATGAGCCCAAAGCCCTGTGCATTCTGCAGGCCCTGGAAAGAGCGCTATGTGTCTCCTCCCAGTTTCCCACCACAAGCTTTCTTGGTGGTCTCTGTCCAGGCTTTGACCCTCATCTCCTCCCAAAGGCATGCAGGACCCTGGGAGGGTCCTGTGTTGTCTTGTGTTGTCTCACCTGGGAAGGACCCACTGGGCCTTCCATGCAGCATGGGGGCCTCTGTGTTTGTGGGCTACAGGGAAACTGGTGTGACTACATGAGAACCAGAGCTGAGAGCAAGGATTTCTAAGGATACCAGTTCTTGGGCTATCCTAGAGCAAACAGAGACATGTCCGTGATGGCTTCAGATCACAGGGAAGTGAATTGGCAGGAGCCCATCCTAGTGAGTGGGGCTGTCTCCTCTGCCATCAAGTTCCAGGTCAACAGCTCTGAAGTCTTTGGGGGCATGGCTGGCTCAGACCACTTCTTAGTATTCCTGAATGCAAATCTTCACATCTTAAAATAGAAACTTTTTTTAAAAAGTTGTTTTTCAATTGTCTTTCTTTCTTTCTTTTTTAAGTACATTTTATTGATTATACTATTACAGTTGTTCCCATTTCTTTCTCTCATTTATCTCCCCTCTGCCCTGTACCCTCCCCAACCTCCAGCATTCCTCCCTGCCTCCTAGTTCATGTCCATGGATTGTACATATAAATTCTTTGGCTTCTCTATTTCCTCTACTATTTTTAACCTCTCCCCATCTATTTTATGTCTACCAATTATGCTTCTTATTCCCCATAACTTTCCCCGACCATTCTTCCCCTCCCCCTCCCCATTGATAACCCTCCATGTGATCTTCATTTTTGTGATTCTGTTCCTGTTTTAGCTTTTTGCTTAGTTTTTGTTGTTTTTAGGTTCAGTTGTTGATAATTATGAGTTTGTTGTCATTCTATTGTTCATAGTTTTTTATCTTAATTTTATTTCTGAAAGCTTATTATTATTTTTGTCTCTTTTAGATGTTTCTTTGCACCTTTATTGTTGCATCCAAGCCCTGGAAATTTGAACTTACTATGCTGAAGAAACAATGCAAAGATATCTAATTACCTTCTAGTACATTCTGCCACTGTCACTCTCATTCTGAAGAAGTAAAGACACTTGCAAAATATTTAAATAACACAACTGACCCATTGACTTCATATTTGGTCCCCTTGATGATTTGTGGCCCTTTTTCTTTCTTGTGCATTCTTCAGGGGCTCATTCTGAGAACCTGATGCCTTTTACAGCACTGGAAAACCTCTTCTAGTTGGCTAATTCATCTCCTGGCAGGGACAATCTTCTACCAAGAATGGAAGAGAATGTGAACTTGTTTCCATATTTCACCAAACTGAGCATAAGCTCCTTTTCACTGTCAGCTTTCTGGAGAACTACACTGGGGACCTAGCCCTCCATTGCTTCAGGATGGTCGGTAGTTTCTGCAAGGTTCTGAGGGTCTGGTTGCCTTGAGAGTGCCTATCCATGGATTTCCTCAGAAATCTTCCTGCTTAGGACTTCTGGAAAGACATACATCGACTGATGGCCTAGAAACAGTTTTGAACCCCAGATCAACCTGGAAGATAGTGGGTCACTTGGAAATTTGTGTTTCACTTTTGGTTTGAAGTTGAGGCAGAAAAAAATGCAAGATGATGTTGCATGGAGATGAGGCTGCATTTGTGTGTGCATGTGTGTGAGCATGCACACAGTAGTATGTATTATCTAATAACCCTGCTTTTGGTAACTCAAGCAATTTATTTATGCCTCTCATGGTGTCTGTGGGTTAGGTATCTGGGGGTGGCTTGGCTGGGTAGTTCCAGGTGTCACCTCTCATGAGGTTACACTCAGACATTGACTGCACTGCCCTCACCTGAAAGGTTAATTTGCTTGGGAAAAAAACAATTCCCAGGTGGCTTACGTGCATGGCTGCAGGTTGGTATTGGCTGCTGAAAGGGTGGGCTCTGTTCTTCCCCACATGGACCTCTCCCAAGGGCTGCTGTTTGCATATTATGTCTCCTCCACATGGACCCTGGCTTCCTTCAGACAGAGTGACCTGAGAGACCAAGACGGAAGCCATGATGCCCTCTGAGAACTCACTTCAGATGTCACACACCATACAGTTATTAGCCACCCAAATTAACTCAGGGTCAGTGTGGGAGGGGACTCTACAAGGGCACAAAGACCAGAAGATATGAATCAGTGGAGGCCATCTTGGAGCCTGGCTACCATAATGTGAGTGTGAGTGTGAGTGTGTGTGTATGTAGGGATGGACAGAGATGATGATGGAGGATGATGGAGGTTAACATGACCAGAAAGAACCCTTTCTGAAACTTGGATGTGGAAACTATAGCACTGCCATGCAGGTCAAGGTCATCAGAGGAATGTGAACAAAAATGCAGAAGTAAGTTCTAACTTAGATGTGTGAGAGATGGTGAAGCACTCTAGAGGCCACCTGGCTGACAGGTAAATACTCCCCAAGAATTCTTTTCAGCAGGACTGATGATGAGCACCTGAGCTTCTCTGCCTGAGGGTTTCCTCTCCTCCTGTGAGGGGCAGGCTAGAGTGCTAGGCAGGTAATGCCCCTGTGAGGAACACTCAGCCAGCAGCTGAAGCTGGAGAATAAATACCTTCATCTTCTGACACCCCAGCAGATAACACCAAGGTTTGTTCTACCCAGTATTTGAGCAGTGCCCAGCAAGATGGAGCCCTAGTTGCCCACATTGTGATTTTGCTCCGTTACTTGCTGTTTCCCCTTCTACTTCCCCATTGCCCTTCTGGTGTCTTCTGGGATCACCTCCAAATAGACCGCTTGCAACTGAATTTTTGTGTCAATGCCAGTTTCTGGAGGAAACAGCCTCATAGTAGAGCCCAGGTCCAATGTGAGGGGTAGCCTGGGGGCCACCCTGGGGGCTTGCCTGGGTGAGATCAAGCAGCGGGCTGTACTTCATCTGCATTTCCCTTGCCTCAGCCACTGGGGAAGGCATGCCCTGTCCTCCCTCCTCCTCCATGTGCTCACTGAGTTCTGGGTACACGGGAGGGGGAGGAGTTCTTGCCATATTGCTTCTCCCCACCTCAAGACAGGGATCTCTATGCTGCTACCTGCAGTACCTGCAGCTGGCTTCTCCCCCATCCAATTCTGTTCTTAAGTCCCAAGCACTGTAGGTGCGCAGCCTGAACTGCCAGAACACTTGCTCCCTAGGTTTTTAGCCAGAGCTGGCAGGCCTCACCTGGTTTTATGAGCAGCCCCTCCAAAGAGCTTTGTCCTCTGAGCCCTGATGGTGTGGTTGCACACATGGAGGGACCTGCGTCGTTCACACACCCTGGGCTGGGGCTGGTCATTGCAATAACACATATTGCAAGCATCTGGGACATCAGATGTCACTGTCCACATCCAAGGTCAGCAGTGTACTCTGCTTTGGGGTTTAACTTTTCAAAACCTTCTGAGCACTTCTGACACATTGAGTCAGGATGAAGAATCAGGACTGAGGCAGCTCCATTGACTACTTTTTATTTTTTATTTGCTCATGGTGGTGTTTTATGTGTGATGGAGGGAACTAGAGCATGTGGGCATTTGGGCTGTGAGACAACTCAGTGTTGGCTCATTCTCCCAAGGTTTGAAAACTCATTAAAGCCCATGACCTCAGCCACACAAGGTACCAGCAGCCCATAAGAAGTTGGGTCTCCAGCCCTTCTCCTTGGATATGGTGCTTCCTAGATGATGCATCAATGACAGAAGCATTGGCTTTGCTATCGTGTCCTTTTCCCCTCTTAGATCCTGGGGAAATTTTTTGGGGGGGGGCATGGGAGAGAAAGAGTAAAAAATGCATCTTCTAAGCAGGATGTGTTCCTTTTCCAGACTGGGTGAGCATGGAGTGGGGAGTACAGAGAGAAACCAGAGTTTTAATGCCATGGCCTGTACCAGGACCTGAGGTGGGTGGTGGAAGCATTAGGAAACAACCTGAAAATTTGGAATGTGTGAAGGTGTGCTGAGGAACATGCAGGGCAAGGACCACTGACAGCAAGGTTCATCTCTGTACATCATCTGCCTCCAGCCCTCTCCCCTTCCTTTGTCCCCATGGGAGTAGCTGGGTATCTGCAAAGGCCTCCTGAAATTCTCAACCTCAGTGTTACTTTGTGTTCATTCTTGTATTTAATGAGCCCCAGGGCTGTGACTTGACCCTGGCACCCTGGGGAAGCTGAGAAAAATATCCAAATGTCTCCTCACAAATGGGGAAGTGGCCACGGAACAGAACAGGAGATATGAATGCTGAGCATTTGACTACTGACAGAAGCAGTTATTGTCTTCTGCTGCCCCACTTGATTCTCAGCTACAGGCCTGGGGATTCATTCCCTGGAAAGTTTGCTTGCAAGTCCTGGCTTTCAGGTGGTTCCAGGAAAAGGAGGGGCTACCCTACTGAATTTTGGTATCAGGGGTTCATGTTCTGACCAGATCTATCTCCACAGGATGTCCAGGGTTCTGAGTGTTATCGCTGTGTAGGGCCAATCGCCAGTCCTTCAGGAGAACTCCTTTATGAGCCTTGGGGCAGTTTCCAGCTTCCCTGTGTGGGAAGCTCGGGAAGCAAAGCTCATTCCTGTGGGACCTGTGGGCAAAGGGCCTTGGAACCACACCAATGCCCAGGACCTTGGGAAACCCATGCTGGAGAAGGCATGATCCCTGACTCTTTCACGGGAGTTGTACCATCTCCAACAGCATTTTGTTCATAGTACTGCTTTCAGGCATTGCCTATTCCTACTGAGAATAGGAGCTACTTCTCAGACTGTGGGGGGCCAGCCCTCCCCATGGGCTCTCTTCCTCATTCATTTTCCCTCAGCAGTAAGCTCACATGAATATCCTTGGTAAATTCCAGGCCATATCTATCATGTTGGGGCTGTCACCATTTTCATACTCAATGCTTGCAGTGTTGTATATTTCACTTGTCCTGTCACATGTCCATATGAATATTCATTCCTATGTCAACAAAACATTTTATCCCCTCCTTAAGATTAGTTATTTCTAGAAAATAGATTTAAAAGTAGTCAACAAATTGGCTGGTTTTGGGCACATAGAAATATGTCATTCTAAAACACCACCATAGGATACTAGGCTGTGACAAGAAGGATGAAGGGCACAGAAGTGATCCTGTTCACTGTCTCATTATTGAGGCAGAAACATGTACTAACCCAGGGTAGTAATTTAAACTTTGGTCTCAAGTGTTTGTCCCCAGACTAAGGTAAGATCTTTGTGTGCTGTGGGGATGGCAGCTGTAGGAATGTGCACTGCTCAAGTAGTACCTAGATTTAAAAGGCTCACAATGCAATCAGGGCTGGCCTCTGACTGGCGAGGATGGAAGCATCAGGCCATGGGTCTCTGTATTTCTTGCTCTCTCCCCACTAGGCTTGTTGTCCATTATATTATAAAGTGGTTGACTAAAATTTTCATTTTTAATCTTTCATTTCCCTTAGTACATGAAGAATTTGACTGTTGCCGTGCTGGAAACAAGAAAAGAGCAAACTGATATGTCAGTTCTTCTTTTGAATAAAGGAGATCCTTTCTCTGGCTGAAATAAGAATGGGATAATGAGAATCAAGATGTCCCCAGATCTTACCTCAGCATTCTGGGGGGATACTGAGGCATAGGATGTGCAAGGACATCAGGCTACTTAGAGGAAAAATGTCAATTGCTGTGGGCTCCAAAGAAGCTGCTTTCAAAACTCATGGGAAGGGGTAGCGCTGGATCTCAGTTTCAACCATGTCTGCATGCAATTAAGTCCAAACCTCTTTATTTTAATCAGTTCAAGTTTTGAATACATATTTAACTTATTTTTATTTACACACACACACACACACACACACACTTTGGGATAATTTGTTATACAAAATAAGTAATTGGGATGGATATCTATATTGATGTATCTAGATTATATAATTAAAATTAATATTCTATTTCTGGCTTAAAATTATTTTTTAATGTGTGGGTTGGAAATTCAGGTGTGCTTTGTTTGGGTCTTTTACGAAGCTGTGGTCAAGATGTTAGTTTGGGCTGCAGTCACTCCATGGCTTGACTGGGCTGGAAGATCCACTTCTAAGAGGCTCACTCCCATGGCTTTTAGCTGGAGGGCTCATTTCCTTACCAGTTGTTTTCAGAACACACACAGGCCTCCCTATAGATCTGCTCCACAGAGTAGCTGGCTAAACCCAAAGCAAGTGATCCTAAAGAGTGAGCAGGGGCCAAAGGAAAGCAGAAAGTCCCAGGGCCTTTTACGAGCCATTCTTTGAAGTTGCACAGTGCCACTTACACTTTATTTATTATTTAGAAGCCAGTTACTGAGACCAGCCAACACAAATGGGAAAGACAAAAGAAAAAAAAAACCCTAGGCTCCACCTCCTGAAAGGAAAAGTATCAAAGATTTTGTGGACTGATCACTAAGTCACTCTACATACTATACAAAGAAAATATATTAAGGTAGTAAAATAAATATTTTACAATGTTTTAGGTGTCCATTAAAGTCTATTTGTGAAGAATTCAACATGAAAACTAAGAAGAGAAAAAGGAAGAACATGGAAAAAAGAAAAAAGTTGAAGAGATAGCAAAGGGTTTGAGATTGAGGAAAAAGTGAAAGAAGAGGAGAGATGAGAAGATACCCAGAAAACAAAAGAGATAAAAGACGAAAGAAGCAGAGCAAAGCTCCATGAGACCTTGGAGGTCATGTGACTCCTGTCTTCTGCTAGAACTTTGCCTTCCCTAAAATCAAGCGCTCCCAAGATGCTGCATTCTGTGAGTTGGGACTGCGAGCTGTCTAGCAGGTCTCAGTCCTGTGGGCTGGTTAGTGCTCCTGCCTAAAGCCCAGAATGAGTGTCTCAATGGCATAATTTAACTATGGCCCAGGAGTTAGGCTGTAATTTGGGAAAAATAAGTGGGCAATGTCGATGCCTACCCCTCTCTTTGCATTGAGTAATATGCACTTAGTATGTTGCCAAACATTATGCATGAGGTTTGAACTCTGAGTCAGAGAAGAGGTCTGCATAAAAAATGAGGGGCTCAGTGAGTGTGGCTGAGCCACACTTCACTAAGAATCTTGGTTGGCAAGTCCTTGGGAAACAAAAAGTCAGCTCTGATGGAAGCCCTGCACTGCAGTCTTCACTTGGCTCTCTCAGCTTCTGGCTTTGAGCAGACCAGAAGTGCTTACAAGGCCCAAGTGGTTTCAGTGCCCCTGCATGGGCCAGGAGCCCCCTTTTTAGGCCATGGTCCCCACTGATCTTTCTTCACTCCTTATTCTGTAGGTTCAGGAAAGTGGTTTGGCTTCTTCTTGTGTCCTTGATGATTTCCATGACTCTTTCCTGGTTTCCAGGGTCAGATGTCCAGTCCACTGAGCCAGCTGGTCCCCTGCCTATGTCTTATCCTGGCTCAGGAATTTTGGGGAAATGAGGGTGGGGGGGTGTCTTCCCTGACAGTCAGGACTTTCTCCATTTAATCCAGGGTTGTGTTGTGTAAAATGCCTGTCCTGATGACCCATTCCAGGTGTGAAGACCTGCTCCCATGTCCTCCTAGGGGTAAAGTTTGTGGCTACTGCTGACACATGCTGATTTAGATCAAGGCCTGTGCACCCAGCCTGCTCCTCAGAGCTTTCAGGAGGGAAGTCCAAAAACACAGCATGGGGGCAGGTGATGACCTGAGAAGCTTACCTCTGGGAGCTTGGAGATGACCCCAAAGCCAGGCCCAGCTTCTCAGAAGCTCCCAGGGCTCCGACATCACAGTACAACAACAGACCACCACAGCTCTGTGCTTCCCTGAGCACTCCTCTTCTTACCTGGGGAAGAAAAGGGACTTGTTTTACATTTCTTTGTGTATTTAAAAACTGTCCTGAAGAGTGTCTCTTCCTGCTTTCCTCTGGTGGCACATTTAAGGTTTACCTGATGAATAATGCCAGCAATGACCTACCAAGCAAAAACAGGCATCACCTTCCATCCTGTCATTATATCCTGCCTCCCATGTCTGTTAGTAATGACAATTTGAAGCTTTCATAAAATATGTTACAAATGCTTCCAAACTTCCTTTCTCTGGCCACATCCTTCAAAAGTATTTGGTCACTATTTTCATTGGGATAATTTTCCCACCACAAGAGCAACAATTCCATCGGCTTTCTTGCTTTCTTTTCCTTTAAATCAAATTATAAGGTTTAAATAATACCAGAGATGTACAAATATGATCAACCTCACTTTATCTCACTTAACCATGCAACACTTAAATTTGTTTATCTGATTCTGTTTGGGTTATTTTATTCTATTAATCTAGTTAATAAAATGTTTTGACATATAACCATGAAATCCCCTGTAAAAGTTCTTTTTAAGAAATAATTCAGCTATGTTATGAGCTTTCCTTAGAGAATTTTAGAACATGTTTGTCTAATTTTATGAAAAATTTTCTTTGGAATTTTCATTGGAATTGCATTACATTTGTAATAAATTGGAAAACATTTAACCTTAATGGGAGATTTTCCAAGAACAGAATCTTGTTCTGTTCTTCACTTTGGGCCATCCACCTCCCTGCCCCCCAATTTGGCAGCCTACATGTTTTGGTTTCTATGTATTAGGTGAAGCTGCTACTTCTCCCAGGCTTTGCAGAGTTGCCTGTTATTATAGTGGTCCTGTAAGGTCCAGTGACCACGGCCTCCCCAATCACCCAAGCTGGGTACTCAAGATGTGCCTGCTGTGTAGGCTGTATACACCCTTCTTTTGTAGTTTTGC
>PVKU01011681.1:0-41403 GCA_004027475.1 Anoura caudifer | reverse complement strand
TATGGAATTTTCTAAGAAAACTAAAAATGGACCTACCTTTTGATCCAACAATTCCACTGCTAGGATTATATCCTGGAAACCGTGAAACACCAATCCAAAGGATCCTATGCACCCCAATGTTCATAGCAGCATAATTTACAATAGCCAAGTGTTGGAAGCAACCTAGGTGCCCATCAATAAATGAATGGATCAAGAAACTTTGGTACATTTACACAATGGAATTCTATGCAGCAGAAAGAAAGAAGGAGCTCCTACCCTTCGCGACAGCATGGATGGAACTGGAGAGCATTATGCTAAGTGAAATAAGCCAGGAGGTGAGAGACAAATACCATATGATCTCACCTTTAACAGGAACCTAATCAAAAAAACAAACAAACAAGCATAATATAACCAAAGTCGCTGAAATTGAGAACAAGAGAGGAGAGGGATAGGAATATCCAGGGAAAAGGGGAAGGGATTAGAGCAAAAAGTATGAAAGACATATGGACAAAATCTAGGGGGGGGGGTGGAAATGGAAGGGAGCTGGGGAGGGCTGGGGCGGAGGGACGGGATGGGAGTAGAAAACAGAAGACTGTATAAGAACAACAATTAAAATAAAATTTAGTTTAAAAAATAAATAAAAATAAATAAAAATATCCTTTGCCTACTTATCAAATATTTAGATCTGCCTAGCATAGACATAAGCACAACAGTAAATTCTTTACTGCTCATTAAATGTTAACTTGTTATGCACTATGGAATTTAATGCATCTAATCAGCTTAGACTGACATTAGATTAAAAATGGTAAGAATAAACAGGGAATTTTTAGACAGACAAATAGGAAAAAGAAAGGACTTGCTGCTGTAAGGTGAACTCTTTATTGCCTTCAGATTTAATGGCCAAAATGCTGAGCCCACGCCAGAGGCTTTTCATGTTCCAGTGAAGTCCACTGCACTGGGAACATTGTTTTGTGCCACAAAATGCTTTCAAACAGGCTGCTTCCCCTGCTTCAAATGCTCTCTTTTCCCTATCTGCTCAGAAAAAAAGTCATCTCTCATCTTTGAAATCCAACTTAACCACCTCTCAGTTTAGGAATCTTTGCCAAACCTTTCATCCAACCAGCCAAACTGATAGCTTCCTCCTTTGAATCACACTGAATCTCACACACATTTCTGTTTTCCCATTGTTCACAGAACACAGTAACTTACATCTTTATATTCTACATGTTCATGTTTGTCTTGCCTTCAAAACTGTTTAAGGTCTGTGACAACTCCTAATAATGGTATAGTCCCTGAAATATAGTAGATAATTTAATGTTTACTGAAATGTACAAAAGTGATACATTTACAGTTTAAAAAATCATTGGATGTTTTTAAAAACTAATATAATTCACCATAGAAGATAATCTTTAGGTTTCTTTCTTAAATTAAAATCAACTTTTTAGCCTGGCTAGTGTGGTTGGGTTGCTTGGAGCATAATCCCATGTGCCAAAATGTCATGGGTTTGATTCCCTGTCAGGGCACGTGCCTGGGTTCCATCCCAGTTGGGGCCTGTATGGGAGGCAGCTGATTGATGTTTCTCTAATATTGAGTTTCTCTCACATCAATGTTTCTCTCTCACTCTCTCTCCCTGTGGAATCAATAAATATATTTTTATTTATTTTTTGTTTTTTAATATATTTTATTGATTATGCTATTATAGTTGTCCCGGTTTTTCTCCCCTTTATTCCCCTCTGCCGTGTGCCACCATCACCAAGGCCTTATTATATGAAACAATAAATATATTTTTTAAAAAACAATATTTTACAATTTAAAAATTAGATACAGTTACCTCATTTGTGACATTTTAAATTTTATATTCACTATCTTTCTGTATACACAAAGCCACTCAAAGTGGCAGGGAATTTTCTAGAAATCTACTGCTTATTCTACTGTGTCCCATCTATTAGGGATATTTTGAGCTTGAAGTATGATATTAGAGAAAGTCTGATTCAGGTGATATAACATAATTTTACAAGTAAACAAAAATTCATAATCCTTATAGCAAAAGCTAAGAAAAGAAGTCAGTTATTGCAAACTTAGGAGGGGAGTTACTTTTGAAAGAGGGTTTGTAAGGCAACTCATTAATAAGGCACAGAATTTATCAATTTCTTGGGATTAACATTAGGAATGCAAGTGTTTATATGAAGAAAGGAAATGAATCCAAGGCATTTTAAAATATTGAACATGCTGAATGAAAGCACAATTTCTATTCCCAATCAGGCATCTAAGTCAATGTTTTACTTTGCTCTAGATTAGAAGTTTTTCCTAAGGAACTAAAGACATTTTATCAAATTATGTTTACCTTTTCAAGGAGGGATTTCAAATGCAAAGTGTTAGAAAATACATAAAGGATAACAATAACAATTACCAGAATAACCAGTACTGTTTTGCCAGTTTAGAAAGTTAGAATATCACACTTGTGACCTACTAAGGGCCTTACAATAGTTAATTTAGGCAAGAGAAAAGCACCAGAATTTTTACTAACTCGACATATTTCCCTGCCAGATCAAAGAAAAAATATGACTATTTTATTAGCGATTGTGGAAGATTTGAAATATGTCCATTACTTCACAGAATCAAATTACATATGAATTTTACTCATTTGCTAATTGCCTTCCTGCTTTTATTAAAGGTATTCTACATTTATATTAATACTTAAAAATTTTAAATTGTATAGTGGATCCCAGGTGAAGAATTAGGAGAAAATTTCCACTTGATTGATTCTAAGATTTGACTTAGTTGTAATTTGCATCTATTTTAAATTCAACTATAACACACAAAATATATTTCCTGCAGATTTCACTGTATGTTTGTAAGATGCATGCATTGATGGGGAGAGGGGTGGTTGGAAAGATATTTTTAGAAGGGAATCTAAAGATTTTGAGACTCAGCATTTATAATGTTAGCTTATCTTTATTTACTTATTTAACATTACCCTATCTTTAAAAGCTTCATAATTAACCTATCTACTATGAGCATCATTACTTCAACTGATAACAAGAAATACAAGGTTTTTTTAATTTAAATTATGATTGCTTTCTTATTATATAGCTAAAAGGATTTAGAAAGGAGGTTGACAAGAGATAAGGACCTTGATCAGAGAAAAATATTGAAATGAAAAACACAAACACTCTAAGAGATTTATTAAGATAGTAACCTCACTTCAAAGCCCATGTCGATATTCATGGTTGTTTTTACACAGACTACTCCAGGCCATTTCTTCTTCAGTTAGGGATTTTATTCACTCATAGTGTTAGACACTTTTAAAGTTCACCCCATGCTGAGTCTTCTTATGCTGCCAAACCACCCAGCCTCGAAAGTTTCTTAGTTTACTATTATAATCCAGTTATTGTGTGTTTAAAGTGGGAGAAAAGACATTTTTGCCTTGGAAACTTAGCTTATATATATTCTGTGACTTGTTTTTTAGGTTAGATGTGCTAAGTGCTTTGACTCTCCAGTTCTTTGGGGCCTTAAACTCAAAGTTTTATGGGCAAATATATAGGGGATTCTTTTTCTGGGTCTAGGGAGAAAATCAGTTCCTATTTTTTCTCTGCACAACACTCTATAGAAATACTCTATGTATATTTTCTAGCAGAAATCTGGATATATAATGTGTTCTCAATACATACTTGTTAATTGGATCTAGAAATATTTAGTTAATTGCTAAATTTCATGTGACATTCAATGATGAAATTGCTTCTTTGAATCTGATGCTGTTAGCACTTTTGGTTTCAGCTTATATTCATTGTTTATTTGGTTTCAAATAAGCATCAATATGAATTACGTTAAACAAATGAAATTGATTGTTTGATCTACTTCTGAATATTATTTGTAATTAATATTTATCATATATCCAGTCTTCTAATTTTAAGATATAAGCACAGTCATTTTATGTCAAAATCAAACTGAAGTCTGATATGTTCATTTAATTTAAAGGAAAGAAAGCTTTAAGATGTTCTGCGTAGCCAACAGAGTCTCTGGAGTTCACCACACTGCTGTTATTAATAATTACTATGAATTGTGACAACAGTAGAGGCAATTCCATGAACTGCAGGAGTGTGAAAGCTGGAATACTTGATATTTCAGAGATTCTGCCATCTTATTTCTGTATAACAATTCTAATTACATCATTTTCCTTCTTCACCAAATCTGATGGCTCCTTTCCTGTTAATTATGGGGACTCTGGCACCTCCAGTACCCAAGAGGCCATATAGCATTTGACTCTGACTTCACTTTGTGCCATCCCACCAATCTGGCCAATTCTGCTTCCAAACCCAGTTTCCCAAATATACCATATTTTTCCTAACTTCTTGTCTTTGCAAATGCTGTTGCTTTGACCTGAAATGCCATTCCCTCTTCTCTTTGCTTAGCAAATTTGTATTTATATTTTCCTATCTAACTTAAAGATTCCCTCTTCTTGAAAGCTTTTCTCTCCTCTTGTTACTTTGAATAATGAATTTATACAGTGTTTTATATAGATGGTTAAGTACATGTTGGCTTGCTTTTTTAAGTTTGTGTCTTATTTTGATTTAATTTAGAATTTTGAGACCTTCTCTCTCTCCAGAAACATTGTTTTATCAGACATTGTTATCTCTCTGCTTACAGAATATATTTAGAAACTTACTGAGGAAAAAGAGATAGACCTAATTATTGAATGGAAAGAGATAATTTTGAATCTTGTAAAAGAAAGAACCTTGTAGATGAATGTACTTAGGTGCCCTAAGCTTTCAGGAGGCCAGGAGGAAAATAAAATTAAATTTTATTTACTTTACATCCAAATCCTAATCTTGAAATTTTATATATATGTGTCAATAAGGTTTTGACTAGGAAAATGAGACTACATTTTTAGCAACGATACTGTTCTTTAAAGCAGTAAGCTTACAAAAATATGTTAAGAAAAATCCAGAATCTTAAAGAACATACTAACCCAGATTTCAATCCATGCGAAGCTCGATAACATAGTTTAAGGAAAAATTAACATACACAACCCAGGGTGATCATTTCTACCAAGTACTGAGAGAACATGATACTTTCTATTACATCCCATGATCCTCCCCACCTTAAACCCAAGAAAAGGAAGATTTAGCATTTGACATTAACCACACCAAAGGTAACAAGGGGTCCTTTTCACCTGAGCTATCTCTTCTTCTGAGCAAAGGGAACAGGCCATTTAAAGAGAGCCTGTGGGCTTCTGTATTCTCTTTGGAGCAACCTGCAGCCAGGATTTTTCTGTCTCATAAGCCTGCTGGACCTTTAACAGCTCCCTGACTCTCTTATTTTATCCATCTGTACTCCCAATGTCTTGGTGCCTTAGCTTCAGTGATAATGTTTTCTTGTACACATGTGTTAATTTCCCCAGTTAACACTTGAGATCATGCTTGGCCAGACTACTCCTATACTTTGCTCATAACAGTAATACTCAGCTCTGCTTAGGCTTTTCCTCCATTAATTAAAAATAACCCAGAAAAACATACATTTGTGTGCATGCATATACACATACATACATGTGCATGTATATGTGTGTATGGAATTCCCATTTAGAAATTGGACCTAGAGATTTTTATGAATTTTGTAAGCTGTACTCCATGAGCTTTTGTCCAAAAACAGCATTACTCCTAACCTGAATATAATTCAGCCCCTTTATAAATTATAAACTTGAAGTTTGATATGTAATATCAAACTTGAAGAATGTGTAAACTAAAAATTTCCAATCACTGGGAATAACATAAGAAAAGGAGAGAAAAGCTATTGCATTTCAAGGCTAAATAAAATAATATAAACCATGTTGGTAGGAAGACTCTTCTGCACTCTCAGTGACAGTAACTATTAAAGCATAGATGGATGTGTCCAAAATTACCCTGCAGTGATCAAAATGAAGTCAGCATCAGATTCTAGGTCTTTAAGAATTATGGTGGTGGTGAGGATGATGATGATGATGATGTTAGGAAATTAATATCAAATATTGATTGTAAACTACAAAGTTAGTGAGAGGTTTAGCCATCATCTTCGAGAATGTAAATAGACAAAAGCAATGAGAAAATGAAGAGCAAGAATCAGCCACATCAGATGCCAAAGGAGACTTTTTCTGGCTATGACAGAATCAGCTACCTACCTCAAGGACCTGTAGAAAGAGGACATGGTAGTGTGCAGGTTTCCAAAATTACAGTGGGGAGAACTCAGAGCCAACAACCACTACGTTGTACACTGCTTCTCTGCACCCAAGAGCCTACAAATCTCAGCTTCAATAGAATATATATGTTTGGGCTCCTACTCACCTGTGTCCAGAATTTCTGCCCAAATTATTAAAATTAGTTATATTTTATGTTATATTCCATGCCAAAAAGTAGGAAAACTGGATACTTGTTTTTTTCTAGTTGTTTTAGAATTGATTTTATTGATATTTTAATATATAGTGAATTTAATCCTATTGGCTTACATTTCCTGACATTTGGAAATCTAGTAGGTACTTAGAAAAAAAAAAGGATATAATCTTGAGTAGTTTATCACTTTATTTTTTCTGTTACTTTTAAAATTGCATTTATAACCACAAATCTCTTCTTTTCTATATTAGTTTATTTATTAGAACCCCCCTTTTGATATTTCTAAGTTATAATGGCTATCTTTGAAAGTATATATTTCCTCAAATTTCATATCAGTAAAACATGTGGAAAAAATAGTACACTTGCTCTTTTTGAATTTCCTGTTTCCTAATAACAATCACATTTCTACACTTTTATTATATTACCTTATTTTTTGTTGTTGTTAGTAGTAGCTACCTGGAGTGAGAAAAATCTTTTCATGCCTGTATGTTATTCCATTGTTTTTCATGTCTTACATTTTCCAACTTCCTTCCTTTTCCTTTTATTTCCTTCCTTCTTTCTTTTCTTATATAAATATTAGGGACTTGCCTGCTATGAGCAAGGGACTCTTAGGTGTTGACAATGTGAAGTTATACAAGGCATATTTTCTATTCTTTAAAGTATCTTCTTTTATTTAGATGACTTCACAGACAAATTTTGCAAGGCCTAGAAAACCCCTGATAGTGGTTTAGATATTGGTTTTGGTATGCGACCCATTCCTTCCATGCCAAACTAATTACATTCACTTTCCTCTTTACTATTTGCCAAAAGTAAAATCAACAGTCCAAATCATTTGTCCTTTAAATAAGAGACTTATTACTTAAAACTCATAAGACACTTACTACAACCAGAAGCCCATCTATCAGCAAAGACAGCATCCCAGATGCTCCTGCTCTATATGATCAACTTGGCCTCTACATTATAATAAAATCCTAGAAAGGGCATTGTAAGCAGAGGAAACAGCATGTATAAAGGCATGGAGGTGAGCAATAATAAATTAGTGAGCACTTAGTAAGTGCTAGGCAGCGCTCTAAGCACTGACTATATGTTATCCAGTTAATTGTCTTAACAATCTTGTAAGACAAAGGCATGGGGTGGCTAAGTGACCTATCCAAGTTCATACAGAAAGTAAGTGTCAGACTTTGAACTAAGCACCTAACCTCTGTTTTATATTGCTGCTAACCCTGAGATTAGGAACAGAGAAGTGAGGCAGAGAAAGAATTCTAAACAGCTTCCAGATATAGATATATATATATTTAATATATATATTTGGTCTGGGTGACACAGTGTCATTAATGAAGGTAAGAAAAACAGGAAGAAGGATTTTGGAGGGAGGATAAATCCAATTGTATAAATGTTGAATATGCATTTCCTAAGGGATAGTCAACTGGAAGTGGCTAGTAACAGCGAGAAATAGTCAGTAAGCCTGGGGATAAGATAGCAGAAATCATCAGTAAAATGATGTGTTGGAAGCGGTGGGGGAGGTTACAAGAAAGTGTTTACAGAAAAAAGAAGATAATATTTGTGCAGATGAAGCCTTGAGGAACATTGTCATACACAAACAAGGTAAATGAAGAGAATCACAGAAAGAAAATAAGCAGTTGAAAAGTAGAAGAAAAACAAGGAAAGTTTGCACCATACCATTGAAGACTGTCTCATGGTAAAATATTTCCACTGAAACTTTGGTGAAGAATCACTAAGAATGGCTTTATTATTTAGTATACTATGTATGCAGTGTTAACCACAAGCCCCAGAGAAGCATATTAACTTTTAAATTTATGATCTCATAACAGTATTAGAGGGCACAGGGCTTACATTTAATTACATCTTCCCCCCGGGTAAAAAGGAAAATATTTTCTTCCATTCTTCAGATCCCCTGGTGTTATTGATTTTTCTCATAGAATTTTTAAAGTTCTTGCCTAATTTTATGTCCTATATTTCCTCAAATTTCCTTTCTTAACTTTCTTCTTCACCTGAAATTTTCTTCATAGTTTATCCATAGTTTCTAGGACTTTTTACTCATCTAGCAAAATCATATTTCTCCATGTGTTTAGACTTCATCTGTCTCCTGAGTCAGGTCATGGTTATATCAGCCAAGAACTCAGCAAAGCATGGTGGAAATTCAGCCACTAGCTTAATCCTGGTGAACTCTTCTATACTTCTCTGACTCATCTAATCTATTTATTGCAAAGCCCAATTGGTGTGGGTTCTAGAAATGTAGATAAAAAGAAAACAAGAATGGCATTTATAAACAGGGTATGTTTAAGTGCAGTCCTGGAATGCTCGAAATTTAAACAACTTCATAAACAATGATTTAGTGCTACTTAACATATTTGAAACCTCAGAATCTATTCATGTTAAGTCAATTATCTTTTTTTGTACCAGATTCCCTCATTCCCATCTCCTGGTTTCCATATCAAATGCCTTATTGGCTAATGAGTATGAGTTACTAATAGGTAGACTTCACTGTGCAACACTTATAAAAGAAGAGAATACTTATAATTTTTAAATGTGTGGTAATTAGTCTTAAACATCTTGAGTTGTTCAACAAGTTCCACAATTTATTCAGAGCTTATTACTACATAATTTACCCTGTTCATTCACACGCATATACTTTTTGCCTTTGGGAGGGAAGTGGCAAAGCAGTTTTTGATCAAAATGTCTGTCAGTGAGATTTTAAAGATATGGTATCAAATTCTTAGCATTAAGATAAACAGTGAAAGCTTTATTTTACTTTCCATTGTTTTGTGTGATTTAAAAATAATGGCATGATGTGGCAGATAGTGTGAAGTTAATACAGTCTAGGAAACAGGGAGCCCCTGCTTGCGTGGGTTTTCAGTAAGGGGGGCTAACAATGTGTTCACATGTTTATATGTTTTTATAAAGTTTGTGAAATATGTTTTAACTGCAATCAATTAAGTCTTCTGTCTATTTCCTCTCTCACTTTCCCTTTGTAACACTTCTCCTTAGATCAGGTAACGAGGAAGTAACCACAGGAATTTGGGGAAGCTCTGAAAAGGGAAGTTTTAAGTTGAGAAAGCTATGAATTAGGACACAGCCCTTCTCCAGAACCCCATCTCTACAATGTTTAAATGTGACACATATCATCTCCAACATTTTTTTCTGTACTCTTTCCTCGAGTGTTCAACTTTTCACAGATTCAGCTGTTTGTTTCTGCTGGTTGCCTGGGAGGACTGCCAAAAGGGGTCCGATTGAGATACTGTCTTTAGTATCATTAACATTTTATTTAATTAAAGAATATGTTCTTTCCTGGCAAAAGGAGAGTTTGCATACTTAACACAAGCAACTAACTAAAGAGTTCTATTGATTTTCTCCATGTGAGGTTTGCTATAGTTTTCTTGTATAGTTCCTCAAGTTCTAAGGGTTGACTAACACTACCTTCTGAAAGAGTTGTACTCACATGAGTGGCTGCCATTGTTTTGATAGCCATGATCTTGACACTATCAGTATGATCCAGTGTGAGTTAAATATTTTATTGGAGTCAAATTAATTGCTCCCTGTGTTGCTCCAAATTATTTGCTTAAACAGCCACACTATTAATTAGTATCATGGTTCGATTTGACAGCGAATAATTTTGTTATAAAATGATTATATTTTAAAATCTGAATAATGGAATGGTATGAGGTAAACATAGCCATATTGTGCACTGGAAAAGATTATTAGCCAGAAATCTGAGAATTATTATATACTTTATTAAAAGTAGTATGATTAGTCCCAGTCCAAGTGCATACAATTTATTCAGAGTATGAAGAACTCTTTAGGAAAGCCAGAAATCATTTTGGAAAAAGTAGTATAGCTTTTTGAATTTATATTTTGGGGAAAATAAGAATTCAGAGAAGTATGCAAATAACAACTATAAAGTTATGTGAAAAGAAATGAAAAGTAGATATTATTTTAATAAGCCCCATTATTTCTCCTTGGTTTTACACTTCCCATAAGGTTTGAAGATACATACATACATACATACATATATATATATATATATGTGTGTGTGTGTGTGTGTGTGTGTGTGGTAAATTTGGTTAGATTATTTCATTGAATTTTAGTTTTCCTTATTGCCGGCATGTAAAAGAAATTATTTCATTGGATCAACTTTATTTCCATCTGTTCCTTATGTGCCGAGAAAATAGAAAACTAGCAAAATATAACAGAAGAGTGCATATCCTCTGGCAAGAACATATTTTTCTGTCAAAGAATTGCTTGTTTCCTGGAAGAATAAAATTTGACTAAATGTCAGAAGAATTCTTTCTCCTTAAAACAACTTACTTTTTGTTTGACAAGAATAATTGTTTAATTTTCCTGTATTTTGAATACAAGCACTCTTAACTTTGATAAAAGCATATTTCATTGAGACTGGCTGTGTCTGTATGACACAGAACAGAACTGGTGAATTCATGCTATATTCTAACCATCTCTGGTGTCATTTTACACCAAACAACCGAAGTGTTTGCTTGAACATTTCTAACAGGTTATTATGTGCTACCACTTCCAGGGAAGAAACATCAGCTTCATTATTGCTCCTTAACTATGATGAGATGATGATAATAATAATATCAGTGGCATCTGTTTCTAAACTTCTCCGCAGATATCATCAGTACTATGGAGGGAAAAAAGAGTATTTTTTAAAGCACTCTAACACACACTTCTATTCCTTACATTTAATATATTGAGCACCATATACTGTTTGATTTACAAATGGGAAACTTATTAGGAAGAAAATTGTTCAATTAGATTATGTGGAGCATTGATCTGAATTTTTCATATACATATACATATACATATATATGATATGACTTTTTCCTTTAAATCATTAACAAAATAGAATTGATGTTGATTTAATTACTGCCCATCAGATTTATGGATATTACAAGGTGGTCTCTTTCAGATTTCCTGAAAATATAAATGGTAGCAAGACTCAGGTTTGAGGTGTTTTCTGTAATGCTGCTGAACCTTAGCTGATCGATGCACATTCCTGCCTCATTCATCTTGTGACAGATGCCAGAATTAGAAAGATGGCTGCTTGGCTTTAGGTTTACCATCTGTTGTGAAGCTAATTGGTCTTGCTGTTTTAATCAATGAACCAAAAGAATTCTAGAATTTTTTGGGACTCACAGGAGTTGGAGACAACTCATTCTGACTATCTATTTATTCATCCAACAAGTACTTATTGAATATCTACTCTGTATCTGTGTATATTTGTATTCTGAAGATTCAATGGCAAGTAAAAGAGACAGAGTTCATCCTCTCATACAACTGAAATTCTGTGACAAAAGACATAATACAAAAATTAAATTATGATATATTAATGTGATTAAGATCTATAAAGGAAAATAAAGTTAGACAAATGGATGAAGTGACAACAGTTGGTGGAATGAAGTTACATTCTTAGGGTCATCAGGAAGCTCTTTGAAGAGATGACTTCTGATCAAATATCTGAATGTAGGGAGGGTGAGCCAAGCCATCTGGCGTGGATGGATGTTCCAGGCAGAGGGCAAAGCAAGTGTGGAGGATCCAAGGAGAGAACTTGCTTGAGGTGTTCAAAGAAATAGCAAAGGAATCAGAGAAACTGGAGTGGAGGGGAGATGAGAAGGAACATATAAATTAGATTAGAGAGAAAGCCAGGGACCCTCTCAAAACTGCCTTGTAAAGAAGAGCTCTGGAGTTGTATTTAAAGGTGATAGGAAAACATAAAAGAAGAGTTTATTTAAAATGGTTTTATTTATTTAATTTTAGACAGAGGGGAAGGGAAGCAGAGAGAAAGGGAGAGAAACATCAGCATGTGGTTACCTTTTGCACACCCCTCACCAGGGTCCTGGCCTGCAACCAAGGCATGTGCCCTGACTCGGAATCAAACCAGTGACCCTTTGGTTCACAGGCCTGCACTCAACCCACTGAGCCACACCAGCCAGGGCTAAAAGGAGGGTTTTGAACAAAGAACCTGAAGGTGCTAGGGGTATGCACTGGAGGTTTGATGTGAGGTGGCAGCAGGAAGGCCAAACAGGGAGCACTTGTGGTGGTCTCATTCACACATGGCCGTGGTTTGGACTTGAGAGGCTGTAGTGGAACTTGGTGGAAGTGGAGATTAGTTCAAGAGTTTCAGTAAATTATTTGCACAAACTAACACAGGAGCAAAGGGATTCATAAAATAATTTGAGAAAAGATTTGGCCCTCTTTCACTTTAAAAAAGATGGACCTCACAATACAACCACTTTAGAAGACCCTCTCAGGTGCAATAAAATTTTAAATTGTGGCTCTACATGCTTTGAAGAGTTGAATGAGAATACTGGAAAACCTCTAATGTCTGAGCTACTTTGGCAAGTGACCAAGTTAATAAACACATGTCTCCTGTATTTCTCAATACCTTTGTCCTTGGGTAATTGTGTGGATAACCTCATGGTGTGATAGAGTGAAGCACTGATAATAATGCTTAACAGTGGTTCCCAATACAGATTGCATGGTAGAATTATTTGGAAAGGTGTTTTAAAAAACTGATACCCACATCCTTCCCGGATCCGTTCAGTTAAGATCTCTAGGATTGTGACCCTGAGCATCAGTATTTTTACAAGCTCCCAGGTAACCTCACATGCAATCAGGATTCAGAATCTTTATCTTTATAGACATGATATCATTTAAATTTTATGAGGAAGTACTCCTACTTTGACTATTTAGTACATGGAAACAAGCTTGTAAAGGCTAAATACCCAACTGGCAGATGCACAAGATATGATTATTTTTCCTTTCAAACATTTTTATTGTGTGATATCTGATACACACAAAGTAATAAATTTAGTAAAATTTGTAAGTTATTAAACATAATGCTAATATATGCAATGAACCTACCACCTATTCAAATAACTAGAAAATTAGCTGTGGCGTGGAAAATGTATTTCTCAATGTCATTTTTTGCCTCTCCCAGCCCAAACTGAATTCTTAATTCAACAGTATTTTAACTTTGAAATGAATAAATCAGGAATAAGAATTTATAGATGACAAGTCTACATATTTTTTCTTAAGAATTATACATTTGGTGAGCAAATGAAGAATAAATATATTTATTGATAGTCATATAGCAGATTATTTATTAAAGATCCTTTGAACATCATCATCAAAAACAATAAAATTAATTCTATATGCTAAATCCTGGAACCATCAAAACAAGTAAGACATACACCAGAAGTTCTTTTTTGATATCTTGTATTTTCCTTCCTTCCCTTTTTGCTGTAAAATTATTTTTAAAATGTCATTTTGCAATGCATTACTCTTAATGACTATATATGTTCCTGCTATCAATTTAAGTTTGGGATTCTGTTTGTCTCTAGGGACCAATTGCTTGGCCATTATTTAAAGGGGGCGAAGAGCAAATAACTTTATCAATCTAAGTACATATAATCAACCCAAAGCATCTTTATTCTCTCTTCCTCTACACTCTCCTGCATAACACCTATTGAGCTGCAGCTCTTGTGACAGTATGTCCTTTTAATATTTTCTGTTATTTATTTTATCAATTTCATCTACATGAAAATTTTGAGAGTGTCATATAAATGTCATGGTGAAGTGTTTTATTTTCTATTTTAAATATGAATTATCTTCCTATTGGGTCAGCATCATAATTAGTTGTGAATGATGCCATAGAAGCCAGATGTTGCCTAGAGAAGCAAGCTCTCTAGAAGAAAAAGCCCTAATTTGTAGTTTGTGCAAATTCCCATGATGTAAGTACTGTCACTACTGTCAAATTCAAGCTAGCATGTGATCACTGAACACAGTTTGAAAGAAATGTGCAACACACTATTTTGTAGTATGTCCACCATACAAATGCAATAAACCCAAATACCCTCAAGTGTATAAATAATAGTAAAATAAGTAGGAAGTAATGAATTTGAATATTTATCTTTGGTTTTAATGTCATTTAAGTGTACATGATTTAATTTTTAATAATGCTATGTTTAACACTAGCTTTCAAAATTCCTAAAAATGTAAAGATTGGCTCTTGCAAGCCAGTGTGAGCTGGCTTCAGCACACCACTGTTTCTGACCTTGTTTGATGTTGACGTTTTGAGGAAGCAGTTGACAAAACTTCCAGGAAGTGATTGCTATATCACAGGTGGGATTACTAGCAATGTAGGAAACAAACTTCTTGTGACCCTTCAGTTTGAGTAACAGAGTACACATTTCCTTGTTATAAGTTAGAAAGGGTGACATTTTTCCTTCAGAAGAGTGCTTTGTACATAAAATTATATAAAGTTCAAATAAGTTTAAATAAGTAAACCTTAAAAATTCTAAAGTATGGCACTGACAGTCAAATGTACTGGAACTCTATTGTAAGAATTTTAGCTCGGTCGTATTATGAGTTAAATAAGATTGGATCTACCCATCTGGAAACTCAACTGCCATTTAAAAAATGTGGTTCTTTGAGCAAATATTTTTAGTGCTTCTAACTTAGAAACAAATATTTGAAACAAAACCACCTATTAAGTTGGCCATTTTGTTAGTCATTGTTGGTTATCTTCTCCATTTTTTTATCATAGTCAGTGAAAATGACACCAAAGCAATGATAAACATCTTGGAAAATACAGCTTGTCATACCAAAGTGAAGATTATTATGCTCTAATCTGTAAAAGCCAAGTAATAGATTGGCTGGATAAACAGATTATGTCATTCATGATATAAAATGTAGCATTTATAAATATTTTTCCCATTCAGAGAATGGGTTTTCTGTAGGTTCAAATCATAAGATATTTTTATCTTGTGGTATATGTATATTTAAATTACATTAAAAGAGGGAGATTTACTTGTTTAGACAGATTATTTATGTTACTCTCACTGTATATCTTCTTTAGGTATTTTATATTGCTCTTTTTTAAGAATTTTTTTAAAGAATTCTTAAGAACTTTTCTTAAGAATTTTAAGAATTGTTTAAGACAAGTTTTTTTTTTAAGAATTTATTTATTTTTAAAGATAAGGGAAGGGAGAGACAAAAAGAGGGAGAGAAACAATGATTAGTTGCAACCCGGTACCTGGCCTGCAACCCATGCATGTGGCCCAACCGTGAATTGAACTGGTGACCTTTCACCCTGTGGGCTGAGGCACGCCTGTCAGGGCAGCTCTGACAAGTTTTGAGAATAAGTGCAGTAAATTCTAGGTAGAACAATTAAATGGCATCCTAAAGACAGGTCCAGGTACATTATGTGTGGAAATGTATTTATATCAAAAGTGAAATAGAGTCTGAAACATAATAGAAGTAGATGTGCTCACAGAAATGCAAGAAATAAACAGTGTCCTTTGTAAGTGCATTTGCTGTTGTGAGAATGACTTTCTAAATTAACTTAATTTGTCACAGAGATTGACAAGCAATTGTATCCTAAACTTTATTTTGAGAAGTTAGTTCTTATTGAAGCCTAGCAACTGACTTAAAAAGATTAACATTTTTTCTTTAGTTTACAACAAGGACAATTGATTGAAAAATCTTTCAAGTGCCAAATACATAATTTGGTACATTCACTCATAATTTATTATGCATAAGTATTTAGGAGGGTTATATATTTACTTCACTTCATTTAATTCAAATAAAATAATTTGTTTAATTTGAGCATCTTTCTCTCAAGAAAGCTATTAACCTTTAACTCAGCATACAGAGATTTCCATATTACTGTTTCTGATCACGAAAGCAAGTGAATTGAGATGACCTTACTCTTACAAACCTTTGGAATATGAAGATCTCTAGTACATGCATTGCTTTGAGTCAAATAGCAGGCCTTTGGAGTCTTTGCCTTCATTTTTCATCTGAATTACCTGTGTGAATTTCCAAGAACTGATAAACTGTCAAGGAAATCATGAGACCTAGGACTTGAGGCTAATTTACAGAACTGCCATCTTCTGTACTGAGCAAATCCAATTTTCTTTTTTTAGGACTCTACGTAAATGTTTTGTAAAACAACTCTCTTTAGTGTGCCTCCTATTTTGAATTCTTTGATATTGCAATCTTGAAAACTTTGGTTAAAAGAATAAATTCTTAGAGAAGCTGGACACAATTTTTTTTTCTATTCACATAAGACCTTTGTTTCAAACATTTAGAGATTTTGTCACTTGAGATGAAAATGTAGTAACTAATATTGCAAGTAGTGAACATTATATTGACTTAAATAGTAATGCAGATATAAAATCTGTGTGACTTTTACCTGACAATTTTCTTCCTATTACTTCTCATTTTGGACATTTGAGTTCAGAATATGTTCTAAAAGATTCCAATGTATTTACTTGTACTTTTTATTTTCTTAGTTTACATGTTGATGTGCTATCATCTTTCATCAATCTGTATTTAATCTTTAATTTAAATTGATTTTGTCAAAATTTGCATTTGTATGATGATTTATGAGTAAAATGAGTTTCTTACAAATTGTGTTATTGTCAATCATCTTTATAACATTAGACATACATTTCATAAATAAAAGGATTGATGTACACATACTTGAAGACTCCAATTATTCCAATAGCAAAAAATGCTATTTTTTTAACCAAAGCCCCATTTTTGTTCATGTTTTAAGGGTAAAATTTATTTATTTATTTATTTATTTATTTTTAGAGGGAAGGGAAAGAAGGGAGATAGAAAGGGAGAGAAATGTTGATGTGCAAGGGAAATATCAATTGTTTGCCTCTTATGCATGCCCCCAACTAAGACCTGGCCCACAATCCAGGTATGTACCCTAACAGGAAATGGAACTTGGGACAACCTTTCAGTTTGTGAGAACAATGTCTAAGCCACTGAGCCACACCAGTCTGAGAAAATTTTTTAAAATTGTTTAGCTACTTTTTTCCTACAATTTGGTTGAAAATTTTACTGAAAACTGAAGATATTTTGTTTTAGTAATGATTTTATATCCCTATATTTATATTTACTGGCAATGTAACTTAGTCAACTTGCTTAAACTTTTTGAGGCTCTGTTATTTATAAAGCGAGAGTTCTAATCAGGGGACACTAACTGAAAAGTGATTCAAAATACCAAAGTATTGTGTATATGTTAGTTACATTTTCATTGATAAGTCAAATTGATTTGCATATGTATGATTGTATTGTAATTATATGGAGAGATGAAAGAAGAAACATGTCAGAGAGCTGGGGGAAGAAGGGTGAGAGTGTGAACACAGACCCTACTGCACCAGTTGATTAGTCTTTGTTAATAGACAATGCCTACCTTCTGTGATGTAGCCATTCACAAAGCATGTTTTCTTTTTCCAAATGAATTAAAAGTATGAAACAGAGGAGACATATATATAGATATATATATCAGTGAATCTCAAACTTTAGCATTATAGAATCATCAAACACATTTGTTAGAGAATCAATAGCTGTACCTCATTTCCAGAATTTCTAATTCAGTATGTAAGAATGGAGGTGAAATTACATTTCTAGAAAGTTCTCTGGCGAACTTGAAGCTACTGGTTCAGGAACCACATTTTGAGATAATTGATCTAGATGGTAAATAAGAAGAATGCCAGAAAATTTTAGCTGGTCATTTAGTAAAAACTTGGCTGGCATTTACTTTGCTGAAAAGAGACTTTATTTTGAATTAGATGACAGGATGGCGATTACTGATTGGGCTCTTCAGATACAAGAGTCACCGTGTAATTTACCATTAGAAACATATAATTTACAGTTCAAAGGGAATTTAGAGTTAATCTTCATCATTTTCCCAATGAGAAAATGGAAGCCAAAAGAAGAAAAGTAACTGAGAATTACTGAAAAAAATTATATAATTATAAAAGTCACACAGAAAGTTTCTGATAAAATGTAATCATCTGTGCAGGGCTCATTCTACTCAAGATGTGGCCTCGAGACAACACATTCCTCATACTCAAAAAGGCAAAGAAACATGAACTAGAAAGGTTTACAGGCACCTATGTATTTAGGGGGAGATGGATAACGTGGGATTTCTCATGACTTAGTCAATCACATTGGCTCTAAGAAATTAAAATGCTGATTACATCCATGGATTTTTCTTTCCAATTATGTAGTTAATAAAGGCTCATTAAAGTTGTCAAGAATCAATTAACTTCTCATTAATGCAGCCCAGGTTAAAAAAGGAAAAGAATGCAAAGTCTATTTATTTTAAATTGTTCTGGATTTCCACTTAACAACATTTAAAATATTTGTCCCCCTAACTGGAGTCTCACCTGCATAATTGCTTATTTCAGTTTTTTCTCATTAATATGTAAATCAACTTCACATTCTGTGATGGAGTAGAAATACATCTGCAGTGGGTGTACAAGGGTATGGTGCAGAATTGCTTTGGGCAGCATTTTTATGCAAATACACAGACTTCTGCTTCTTTATATTCATACCTCCAGAGAAGCTGTCTTACAAGGTTTCAGGCAATAGCATTTTTGCTCTTCTACAGAAGTAGATTGGTTTGGCATCCTTAAACAGAATCAATCAACTGGAGTCAAATCACTGGCTTGAGGATCAGGAGGTACAGTCTGTCCTTGAGCCACCCTGCCAAACAGCTGAAATGTTTTTTGGTAAAGGTTTTATGTGATGGGCTTAGAATTAGCTTCTTCCTAGAGCAAGTAGTGATTTATACTCAGCAGATGGTAAAGAATGCTGATTTAATTTAGTTTTACCCCACAACTAGAAAAAGTAAAGTAGCTGGTTTAAAAAATGTTATGGTATATTAAAATTTAAAAATGTGTATGCATGTATACATGGAAATGTGTAACTATATTTTATACAAAACACACACACCCTATTGGATCCCTTACAGTAAGGGATGCCTGGATGCCCTACTAGGTGTCATGTACAAGGCTGGTTTTAACACTAGCCCATGCTCTTTGTAAAGTGTCCTTTGAGACATTGTCATTTACAATCTCACAGTAGTGTAAAACCTCAAGAGGGTAGAAAAGCCTCTGACACATTGAATTGGTCATCCTGGAACACCACTAACCCTGTTTCCTGACTAACTTATTTTATCCACATTGAAGAAAAATATTCCAACAGGAATAGCATCCTGTTGCTTTTTTCATTTTAAATGGATTTTCTTCACTCAAAATTCTGAGGCCCTGGTAAAGTACAAGCAGAAAACATAGATATTTTAGACTTATATGCCAAACTAGAGCAATGAAGATCATGTTTTTAGCATCCAAGAAAGAAGCTCTGAATCTGCTATAAAAAACATGCAAATCAAAAAAAAACATGCATATCATACCAGATATGCAAAATTAAGTACTATTAACTCCCTCTGATCCAACATACTTCTCCACTGTATCTCTTATGTTACTACTCTACATTATTGCCACCATGGATCATGTGCCCCCTCCCCCATGCAGAAGTCAGTGGGAAACATGAAAACTTATCAGGGTCCAATAACTGGACATTTCTGGCAAAATGAGAACAAGTAGCCTGCCCAGACACTAGGCCTCTTAAAGTCCTGCTGTTTTATTATAGCACAATATCTGGCAGGCAGTGAAAGGGCCACTTTGTATACATCAGCCAGCATACCCTATAAAGGCAACAAGAATTCATAGAAATGTGTTCCTTAAAGATGAACTTCATAAAGAGTTTGGCTCCTAGAAGCATGCTTTTTATTAAAATCATGATATTATTTTATACACACATAAGCACTGTGATTAAAATAGAGTTAATAATGCCACCTTCAATTAACATTTGTTTGCTTGTTTGTTTGCCTTCCTTTGCTGTAATTAAAGCCACTTGGATGCTGAGGCATGAAATAATTGCACATGGTTCCCAGGCAGGTCTCCTGTATCTACCAATGACACTCTACATCGATTGTCTCAATAAACCACTACCATTATTTTCCATAAGTATGAATTGTTCCCTCCCACATTCAGGAAACTGGGCCATGCACCGAAGACTATATTAGGATATAAAGTCATCCATGGCAACCCATACTTCAAAGAGCTTACAGTTTAGTTGTGTGAACCTAGGACAAGGTACATAATTTACAAGATTTACAAGTGCAAAATGAAAGTGTAGAACTCCTTATTCAAAAGTTATTAAGAGCCCTGGCTGGTGTGGCTCAGTGGATTGAGCACTAGCCTGTGAACCAAAGGGTCACCAGTTCAATTGCCAGTCAGGGAACATGCCTGGGTTGCAGGATGGGTCCCCAGTAGGGGGGCACATGAGACGCAACCACACATTGATGTTTCTCTCTCTTTCTTTCCCATCCCCTTTCTCTAGAAATAAATGAATAAAATCTTAAAAAAAAAAAAAACTGCTAAGAAATTTAAAACAGCAACAGCAAGAGTATGAAACCAAGCAGGGGTCCTGTTGAGTGTCAGTAGCCCTGTGCAACTGTACAAGTTGCACACACCCGTTAAGCCAGTCCTAAATGACACAGAAATGAGCATATATTGAGCACATGAGAGATGTAATGTGCTAAGTTCTGTACTTGAATGATCTCATTTAATCCTCACAATGACTTTGTAGGGTGGTCACTATTACCTACATTTTACTGAAAAAGAAAGGGAAGCTCAAAGATGTTAAAGAGTGGGTTACATAACTAGTTGGATTGAACTTCAGATCAGACTATAATCAAGCCGTTATTTGGAGGATATAAGATATACATATTAAAACTGTAATTCAACTTAATGAGGTATTAAATGCTAAATGTCTGAGTGGTATATTCAGTAAAGCTTTTAATCAGTGAATATTTTTAGGCAAGTCAATTCATAAAAGCTATGATGTTGCATATCTTCTGAAAAATTCAGTTATCTTGGGATAAAATCAAATCAATCAATAAATCAGGCAGTGGCAGGGATGGGGGGAGTCACTAAAACTTTTGATTTGACATTGTGTGGGAAAAACCAAATTAATAATTAATTTAAAATATTTTAATTTTCTTGTTTTATTCTCTTAGTTTCTGACAGTTCAATTAATCATCCTATTAGGCTACCCTGTACAAAACAACATGGAATTAAAAAAACTTGATTAATAGCATTGTCCTTGACTAAAAGCTTCAAGCCTTGCCCCTCAAGAGCTCCCTCAAATGCCATTAAATTCTCTTAACCAGAGTTGAGGTTGAGTTTGCTAGCATGGAGTAACATTATTGTCTAAAGGCTAAAATTCATCTCCAAATGTTATGGGTTTATTTTCTGATTTGTTTTGTGAGCATATAGTGGCTAACACACATAAGAAAATTTATTCCCAAAATAATTTACTTGGATGCACCTGAATCATGACAACTGTACACTTATACTTATTGAGCATTGCATCACTACAACTATGAAATACCTAACAGATAAGTATTGCATTGATTAAAATACATAAGACAACAAAACTCTCACCACTTTATATTAGCTTGGAACAATGAAGAATCCAGGTCATTATTTTCCTGAACTTAGAGAATCTAAAAATAAATCAGTGCATGTATATTAAGTTAATGTTTATACGACTCCCTAAAAAAAGGTTTGTTTAACTTATCACATATGCCTGGATCATTTTCTAGTGCCGTAAAGTAAGGAATAACTCAAAAAACACAATGATAAGAATATTTTAAAGGAACATAGGAGCCAGCTGAGAGAGCTCCCAATGGCCAAAGTTGGAACAATTTGAGCACCACAGTAAGCAATGTGATATTGGAATATAACTCAATGCATAAAATATTTATGTGTCCATGTTGATATAAATAAATGATTGAGTTAATAATAAATAGGGACCAGTAAGCAAATCTCCATACAGAGGAAAATCATATTATTTATGCAGATAACTCTACCATCAAGGACAGGGAGCATAATTCCACACGCTATGAATGTGGGCAGCACATAGCACCTTTCCCTAAAAAGCAGGTTATAGAAAGGGGTAGGGGGAGAGTCACTTTGCAGTGGAGAAAATTGACAAATAGTCTCTCAGCCAAATAACTAAGGTTAACATCATCAACGATAACTCATGAATAACAGGTGCTCTTGATATGATGCCAAGGCTCCCACCTCTGTGAACTTTCTCCCCCAAGCTCATAACCCCATTGTAAGCATAAGAAAACCATCAAACAGATTTGAATTGAGGAGTATTCTCCAGAATACCTGACTAGTACTCCTCAAAACTGTCAAAGTAGTCAAAAATAAAGAAAATCTGATAAACTGTCACAGTTCAGAGGAGCCTAAGGAGGCATGATGACTGAACGTAATGTGCTATACTAGAGCAGAATAAGAACACTGAGGAAAAACTAAGCTTCAAATACATGGAACAAGCTAGCCTAAGGCATTTATCATGCTAAAAACAACGTTAGTCTACATCTGTGGTTCTGATGTTAGGATCCAGTCCCAGAGGATCAGAGGATGTCTTGGTGGAGATATAATATTAAGTAGAGTACCAAAGTTTCCTATTATGAATTTATGGATTAAAATAACATAAATAAGACTACAATCTTTAAGATAGTATTGCTTCTTTAAAAAATTGTAGCTATTAGTGTGGTTTTAACACATTAGAAATGATGCCCATTATAGGAATTTATTGTTCAGATAGAAGTCACCTGGTAACAAGTCAAAGTGCTACATTTTATGGAGGATGTATAAGATAAATTCTTAAGTTCCCTAAGTAGTCTAATTAATGAACATGAAGCATCTATATTTGTCAACATAAGTGTTTTTCAGTCTTATTGCTTTCCTTGCAAGGCCATATTCTCATTTAATAGCACAGTAAGTATAGGGGGTCACCAACTTACAAATCAGTTAGTGTTACAAAGACTTATTTGTAAGTTAGTGGTTTAGAACACAAAGTACATTTTTCATAGATTCAGTTTTATGAATGGTGGATAAATTTATAACAAAATCTAGCTAGTTAGGTTTTAGTTGTGTGTATTATTATTTGTTTATAAGATAATTTTAATTTACAAAATGTGGAAAATATGAACAAGGAAAAGTAATAAAATAAAAATCATTTGCATATTATCTCAGCCTTTCCCCCTCATTTATGTGAATGCATTTTTACAAAATTGAAATCATTCCATATGTTTTTAAATAAAATATTGCCATTATATTTTGTGCAATTATTTGCCACTTAATTTTTTATTTAAAAAGGTGATAAGGCATATAACAATATAGTACAAAATATAGGTAATGAGTGTCTTTTAACAAAGAGCAATAAATCATTGCCCTCGCCAATGCTCCACACCCAGAAACAGCCTATTTTGAATTTTGCTATTCTCTCAAGTATACATCTACACATTTTTTAATTTTTAATTTTTATTTTTATTATATTTTGATTATGCTGTTACAGTAGTCCTGATTTTCTCCCTTTGCCCTCCTCCACCAAACCCCCCATTCCTTCAGGCAATCCCTCCACCATTGTTCATGTTCATGGGTCATGAGTGTAAGTTCTTTGGCTACTTCATTTCCTATACTGTACTTTACATCCCCACAGGTATTCTGTAACTACTTATTTGTACTTCTTAATCCTGTCATCTCTTCACCCATTCCCCCATATCATCATTCCATCTGGCAAGCATGAAAACACTCTCTGTATCCATTATTCTGTCTCTGTTCTTCTTGTTTGCTTAGTTTGTTTTTAAGATTCAGTTATTGATAAATATGTATTTTTGCCATTTTATTGTTCTTAGTTTTAATCTTCATTTTCTTAAAGAAGTCCCTTTAACATTTCATGTAATAATGTTTTGGTGATGATGAACTCTTTTAGTTTTTTTTCTTTTCTGGAAAGCTCTTTGTCTACCCTTCAATTCTAAATGATAGCTTCACTAGGTAGAGTAATCTTGGCAGTAGGTCCCTGCTTTTCCCGACTTTGAATATTTCTTGTCAATCCCTTCCAGCCTGCAAAGTTTCTTTTGAGAAATCAACTGACAGTCTTGTGGGATCTCCCCTGTAGGTAACTAACTTCTTTTCTCTTGCTGCTTTTAAGATTCTCTCTTTAACTTTAACCTTTGTCATTTTTATTATGATGTGTCTTTGTGTGGGCCTCTTTGCATCCAGCCCATTTGGGACTCTCTGTGCTTCTTGGCCTTGGATGTCTATTTCCTTTGCCAAATTAGGGAAGTTAGCTTTCATTATTTTTTCAAATAAATTTCTAATATCTTGCTCTTTCTTTTCTACTTCTGGCAGCCCTATGATGCAAATGTAGGATGTCATGAAGTTGTCCCAGGGGGTGCTTATACTATTCTCATTTTTTGGAATTATTGTTCCTTCTTGTTGTTCTGTATAGTTGTTTTTTTCTTCCTTGTGTTCCAAATTATTGATTTGATTATCAGCTTCATCCATTCTACTGTTGATTCCCTATAAATTGTTCTTTATTTCAATTAGTGTACCTTTTGTTTCTAAGTGGATCTTTTTTATGCTGCTGAGTCCTCACTAAGTTCCTTGAGCATCCTTATAACTAGTGTTTTAAGCTCTGCATCTGATAGATTGCTTATTTCCATTTTGTTTAGCTCTTTTTCTGGATTTCTGTTCTCTCATTTAGGCCATGTTTCTTTGTATCTTCATTTTAGTAGCCTCCCTTTGTTTGCTTCTATGTATTAGGTAGAGCTGCTATTATTCCTTGTCCTGGTAGCATGACCTAATGTAGTAGGTGTCTTGTAGGGTCCACTGGCATAGCCTCCCCTATCACCCAAGCTGGGTACTTAAGGTGCATCCTTCATGTGGGCTAAGTACATCCTTCTCTTGTAGTTGAGCTTTGTTTGCTGTTGGCAGGTCAATGGGGGCAAATTTACCCAGCCAGTCAGCTGCAAGGATGGGCTATGACCACTGATCACCAACTTCCTTCCTCCATGGAGGATCAGCCATGCAGGGTCAGGGTAGTGGTGCTCCGAAGTGGCATGTAGCTGTCCACTGATTGCTTGGGCCCTTGGGATTTCCCAGGTGGTACAGACCAAGGTCAGCCCCATCTGTGTTCTGCCTGGGATCACCCTGGCTGGGCTATAAAGCAGTATGAGATGGCTGCTACTTGTGCTGAGCTTGGAGATTCCCAGGTGAAGCCTAACTGTAAATCTAGGCTGGCTGCTGTTAGTGACAGGCCTGGGGCTCACTGAGGCCAGCTGTTGCTTATTTCAGAGGATTTAGGAAGTTGTTAAGCATGATCCAAATATAGTTATTCATATGGAAAAGGAGCTTGGGTGGGCCTGTAAATTGGGCAAGACAGAGTCTCTGGGTATCTCAAAGGTAGGTCAAACTGTTAGCCCGGTGATGGAGTCTCAAATAGGGCAACAGCTTACCATTCGGTGGCTCTGCACGCGGAGAGTTTAGAAAAGGGACAATGCCTCTGCTCACCTTGATGCCAGACACTTCAGTTTCTCTCTGTATACCACTGGTTCATTTCAAGCTGCTACCCTAGTACTGGAGCTCAGAGGGAGTGAGTCTGGGTAGGTGAGTTCATATGTGGGATCTTTAAGAGGAACTGCTTGAGGTTCCAGCAGTTTATTCCACCAACTCAATCCCCACTGGTTTTTGGAGCCAGAAGTTGTGGGAGCTTATCTTCCTGGCACTTGAACCCTGTGCTGCAGGGCCTGGTGTGGGACTGGGAAACTTTGCTCCTGAGATATCCCTTTGAAAATTTTATCTACTATATGTGGGTATGGAAGGAGCCCATTCTGCTTTTGCACCCTTCACACCAGTCTGTGTGGATGAGGTTTCTTTAATTCTGTAGTTGTCAGACTTTCATTAAACTTGATTTCTGATGGTTCCTACAGATGTTCTGTTTTTTAGTTGTAATGTTGATATGGTTGAGCAAAGAGGCAAGCCATATCTACCTATGCCACCATAGTGACTGGCAGTTACCCTCGCATTTTTAAAGCAAGATTCCTACACTGCAATTTCTTTGTAAATTACTTTGAATTTAAAATAATAGACACGAATGGTATAAAATTGAAGTAACATATTGGTTATATAGTAGAAGTATTCTTTCTGTCACCTGTCTTCTATAAATTATCCAAAAATTTCATAGGAAAGCAGGTAACATTTTTGAAAATTTAAACAATTCTTACATTTGACTGAATTTGGCTGGAAATAGATTGAAAATCATTTTTCTTGAGAATTTTAAAGGCATTGCATCATTATTCAAGCTTTCAGTATATTGCATAAGTTCTTTGCTGTTTTTCTTGTAGATTTTTGTATAAGATCTGTTTTGTACTTAGAAGCATATGGGATCATCAAGGATCTAAAAATATCACAAAGAAGTGCTTTGTTGCATCTCTACATTCATTCAGTTGGAATTAATGGGCAGTTGAAATCTAGAAGCTCATATCTTTCTGCTAGAGGGCAGTTTATTATATATATTATGCATATATCTGTTATATATATTTGGAAATGCTATTAGTCAGCTGTTAAGCATCTTGTGTTAATTTTATTTTATTTATTTATCTTTTAAATCTTCTATTGTCTATTTTTTAAAAATTTCTTCTTATCCATAGAGATTTTTCTCAGTCCTATCTTGTTTGAATAGTTTATGTCAACTGTCATATTTTTAATTTCCAAGTGTTCTTTCTTGCTCTAGGATTACTTATTTTGTTCTTATTTAAAAAATATCATACCATGCTTGTTCAATGAATGCATTATAGTCTATTATCTATCCTTGGTCATGAACTACTTTCTATTTAAATACTTCTTTCCAACTCCTGCATTGTGAGATACTGCAAAGGGACTAGAAGCTCTGTCTGCAAGAGAAAACCTGGACCTGCTTGAAGAGCAGTGTACTAGACAGCTGATTACCAACGGGGATCTCCAAGTTGCAGTGTCTACAGGTCTCTTCTCTTGGTTACTTTAGTGTCTGTAGAAAAGGACATTCCAAATTCCAGTCTGCCAGGTGGTATCCTGGAGCTGAGGGAAAAAAATGGACTAGGAAGTTAGTTTTCACATTCAGTATGCATGCTATAATGCAGTCTCTATTTTTCAAGTCCAACCTCTTATCTTTGTTTTGATATACCCTGCTTGGACACACTAGGTAAACAACCTCTCTGGAGAATATATGGAAAAATTTCTCCTTGGTATGAGGAGTGGTAGTTAGTTGTCAGCGGGGTGATAGAAACTTGGAAAATTCAATGAAGGCTTTTAAACAGTGTCTTTGATTCTGCCACATCTCTCCTTATTTTCCATGAGGCCAATTGTTCCCAATCATTCCAGGGCCACTAGGGTAGCCTCTTCTGGGTAACGCCCCCATGCCCAAACTAACTCTTAAATTTCACCTTTATTCTGCCAAGTGATTTACAATTCTCCTGTTTGAATTCTCTCTATATATATTGTATTCAAATTTAATGTAACTATATTTTTAAAATTTTTTGTGCTTAGTATTACTTTTGTCTGGTGACACTTGTGCAGCAGACACATCTTTAGTCTTTGAAGTCCCAATTAACATGTATTGATCACTTCTACCATATGAGTAAATATTCATCCAAAATACATACACACACATTTCTACTTTCATTACATGGGTGGATGACCATAGTTTTTTGACTAAATTCCTTTGGCTAGACATTTAATATTTTCACACTAAGCTTTCTATTACTATATACATATCATTATGAAAAAACATTTCATACATAAATCTTTGGATGTATCTGTGATTATTTCTTTAGGAAAAACTCCTAGATGAGAAATGCTGAGTCTAAGTTAAAGAATAAATTTTTTTAATTTAATCCTTATGGTATTTTTTCCATTACCATTTGGTCCCCTTTGTCCTCCTCCCTCCAACAATCACCACACCATTGTCCATGTCCATGAGTCCTTTTTCCTTTTTGTTCAATCTGTTCACCCCCTAACCACACCACACACTAGCTGCCATTCTGCACTCCATCCAAGAGTCTGTCCCAGTTTTCCTTGTTAGTTCAGTTTGTTCATTAGATTCGACATATGAGTAAAATCACATGGTATTTATCTTTCTCTGACTGGTTTATTTCACTTAGCATGATATTCTCCAGGTCCATCCATGCTGTCACAAAAGTAAAATTTTTCTTCTTTTTTATGGCTGAGTAGTATTCCATTGTGTTAATGTCCAATAGTTGTTTCATCTACTCATCTATTGATTGACACCTGTGCTGCTTCCATACCTTGGTGATTGTAAATAACACTGAAATGAACACAGGGTGCTTATATTCTTTCAAATTAGTGTTTTGGATTTCTTTGGATATATTCTCAGAGGTGGGATCACTAGGTCAAAAGGCAGATCAATTTTTAATTTTTTGAAGTATCTCCAGACTGCTTTCCACAGTGGTTGCACCAGTCTGCATTCCCACCAACAGTGTCAGAGGGCTCTTCTTCCTCCACATCCTCACCAGCACTGGTTGTTAATTTATTGATGATAAGCATTCTGACAGCTGTGACAGGAAATATCTCATAGTAGTTTCAACTTGCATTACTCTGATTATTAGTGACATTCAGCATCTTTTCATATGTCTATTGACCATCTGTATGTCCTCTTTGGAGAAGTTTCTAGTCAAGTCCTTTGCCCATTTTTTTAATTGGATAGTTTGGGGTTCTGGAGGGGAGGGTTTGGTGTTGAGTCTTGTAAGTTCTTTATAAATTTTGAATATTAACCCCTTATTGGATGTATTGGCAAATATGCTCTCCCATTCTGTGGGTTGGCTTTTTATTTTGTTGATGATTTTCTTTGCTGTGCAAAACCTTTTAGTTTGAGGTAGCCCCATTTGTTTACCTTGCCTGGGGAGATATATCCAATAAAATATTTGTACAGTGTCCAAGATATTGCTGCCTGTGTGTTCTTCTAGAACTTTTATGGTTTGGGTCTAATATTTATGTCTTTGATCCATTTTGAATTTATTTTTGTGTGTGGTATAAGAATGTGGTCAGGTTTCGTTTTTCTGCGTGTATCTGTCCAATTTTCCCAACACCATTTATTGAGTAAACTGTCTTTAGCCCATTATATGTGTTTGCTTTCTCTGTCAAATACTAATTAACTATAAAGGTGCGGGCTTATCCTGGGTGCTCTATTCTATTCCATTGATCTATATGTCTGTTTTTATTCCAGTACAATGTTGTTTTTATTACTGTGGCCTTAGAGTATATATAGTTTGATAATAGATTAAATGATTCCTCCAAACTTGTTCATTTTCTCAGAATTGCTGTTGATATATGGGGCCTTTTGTTGTTCCATAAAATTTTGGAAATATTTGTTTTAGCTTTGTGAAATATGTCATTGGAATCTTGATAGGAATTGCATTGAATCTATATATTGCTTTGAGTGGTATGGACATTTTAATGATGTTAATTGTTCCTATGCATGAGCATGGTATGTGCTTCTACTTATTTGTATCTTCTTCTATTTCTTTTTTTAAACCTATAATAAAATTATTTTATTCTTTTTTATTGTTGTTTATTTATACTTGTCTCTACTTTTCCCCCATTACTCTCCTCTGCCCTACCCACTCTCCACCTCCCAAATTCAATCCTCCCCATCCCATTGTCTTTGTCCAAGGGTCCTTTATACATGTTCATTGACTTATATCTTCTTCAGTTTCTTTCTTCAGTGCCTTATAATTTCTGAGGACAGGTCTTTTACATCCTTGGTTAGGTTTATTCCTAGGTATTTAATTCTTTTTGCAGCAATTTTGAATTGGATTATTTTCTTTTTTAATATGTTTTATTAATTATGCTATTACAGTTGTCCCATTTTCCCCCTTTCACTCCCCTCCACTCTGCACACCCCCTCCCACCCACATTCCCCACCTTTAGTTCATGTCCATGAGTCATAGATAAAGGTTCTTTGGCTTCTACTTTTCCCCTACTATGCTTACCCTATCCCTGTCTATCTTCTACCTACCATCTATGGTACTTATTCTCTGTAACTTTTTCCCCTCTCTCCCCCTCCCACTCCCCTGTTGATAACCCTCCATATGATCTCCATTTCTGTGGTTCTGTTCCTGTTCTATTGTTTGCTTAGTTTGTTTTTCTTTTTGTTTTAGGTGTGATTGTTAATAATTGTGAGTTTGCTGTCATTTTACTGTACATGAATGGGATTGTTTTCTTCATTTCCATTTCTTTTAGTTCATTATTGGCATATAAAAATGCAATTGATTTCTGAATATTCACTTTGTATCCTACTTTGCTGAATTCATTTATCAATTCTAGTAGTTTCTTGGTGGAATCTTTGGGGTCCTCTATGTACACTATCATGTCATCTGCAAATACTGAACAGTTTTACTTCCCCCTTTCCAATTTGGATGCCTTTTCTTTCTTCTTTTTGTCAGTTGACTATGGCTACGACTTCCCATATTATGTTTAATAAGATAATTCAAAGTGGACATCCCTGTCTTATTCTTGATCTGAAGGGGAACACTTGTAGTTTTTGCCTATTGAGTTAGATGCTGGCAGTGAGTGCGTTTGTTGTATGTGGGCTTTATTATGTTCAGGTATGTTCCCTCTAATGTCACTTTGTTGACAGTTTTTATCATAAACAGGTGCTGGATTTTATCAGATGCTTTTTCTGCATCTATTGACATGATTGTGTGGTTTTTATCCTTCATTTTGTTTATGTGGTGAATCATGTTATTGATTTGTGAATCATATATGAACCTTGTGTCCTGGAATAGACCCTACTTGATCATGGTGTATTATTATTTTTTTTAATTGTTGTTCAGTTGTATTTGTCCTGCCTTTTTCCCCATTGCTCTCACCTACCTGGTCTCCCCAACTCCCACTATTAATCCCCATCCATTGTCCGTGACCATGAGTTCTCTATTCAGGTTCCTTTGCTTGCCCCTCCCTCTTCTTTCCCCAGTTATCCTTCTTACCACTCCCCTCTGGTCACTGTTAGTTTGTTCTTTATTTCCATGTCTCTGGTTCTATTTTGCTCATTTGTTTATTTTGTTGATTAAGTTCCACTTATAGGTGAGATTACCATATTTTTGGACCATAAGGTGCACCTAGGTTTTAGAGGAGGAAAATAGGAAAAAAAAATTGAGGCAAAAAATGTGGTAAATATTTAATAACATAAATAACATAGTATTTCACCAATGTAAATGTAAACAGAACTCAACAGCAGTATTAACAACCATTATTCCTCCTAAATTTTTTGAGGGGTGTGCATCTTATAGTCTGAAAAATACAGTATATGGTATTTGTCTTATTCCACCTGGCTTATTTCATTTAGTTTATTGCTGCATTTGGTTTGCTATTTTTTTGAGGATTTTAGCATCTATGTTCATAAGGGATATTGACCTCTAATTTTCTTTCTCTGTGGTATCTTTATCTGGTTCTGGAATTAGGATAATACTGGCCTCATAAAATGGGATTTGGGGAGCCTTCTTTCCTCTTGAATTTTATGAAATAGTTTGAGAAGAAGAGGCATTAGTTCTCCTTGGAATGTTCATATAATTTACCTGTGAAGCGATCCAGTTCAAGGCATTTTTTTTTTCAGTTTTATGATTACTGCTTCAGTTTCACTGGGTGTAATTAATCTATTCAGATTCTCTGATTCCTCCTGATTTAGTTTTGGAAGATTGTATATTTCTAGAAATGTGTCCATTTTGTCTAATTTGTTGGCATGTACTTGTTCATAATATTTTCTTACAATCTTTGTATTTCCTTGGTGACAGTTATTATTTCTCCTCTTTGATATCTGATTTTATTTATTTTGGTCCTTTTTATTTTTTTCTTGATGAGACTGGTTAAAGGTTTGTCTATCTTGTTTATCTTTTCAAAGAACCAACTCTTGGATTCATTGATGTTTTGTATCATTTTTTTAGGTTCTATTTCATTTATTTGTTCTCTGATCTTTATTATTTCTTTCCTCGTGCTCACTTTGAGCTTTGTTTGTCTCTTTCAAGTTCCTTTATGTATGAAGTTAGATTGTTTATTTGAGCTTTTTCTTGTTTTTTGAGATAGGTTTGTAATGCTATGAATTTGCCCCTTAGAATTGCTTTCCCAGTGTCCCACAGATTTTAAATTTTTATACCCACATTTTTGTTTGTTTCAAGGTATCTTTTGATTTCTTCTCTGATCTCATTGACCCATTCACTGTTTAATAACATGTTATTAAACTTCCATATTATTGCATGTTTTTCAGTTTTCTTCTTGTGACTAATGGATTTCTAGTCTCATTGCATTGTGTTCAGAGAAGATGCTTGATATGGTATCAGTTTTCTTAAACTTGAAATGTGTTTTGTGTCCTAACTGTGGTTTATCCTAGAAAACTTTCCATGTGCACTTGAAAAGTGTGTATATTCTGCTGCTTTGTGGTGAAATGCTCTGAAGATATCAAGTAAATCTATTTGATCTAGTGTGTCATTCAAGACTGCTCTCTACTTGTTGAGTTTCCGTCTTGAAGATCAGTCCACTGAAGATCAATCAGTGTGATGTTAAAATCCCTGACTATGACTGTATTTCTGTTGATCTCTCCCTTTATGTCCATCAAGATTTGCTTTACCTAGTTAAATGCTCCCATGTTGGGTGAGTAAATGTTTACTAGGGTTATATACTCTGGTTGAATTGTTCCCTTTATCATTATGTAGTGTCTTTCAAAAAATAAAAGAATAACATAGTTCAACTTAAAGAAGAGATTAAAACAGCATCTCTGCCCTCAAGACTTTTTGAAGAGACTGACTACCGATTCCAGAATTATACTCAAATAAGTTATGTAATGAAAGCTTCCAACTCTCTCAACTTCACTTGGCCCTGACTAATGACAATCTTAAACCAAGATTTTTATTGATTAAAGGCAGTTTTGGACATTTGAACACTAGTTTCATGTTTTTGTGACACCTAGATTAAAGAAGTCTCTAGTCTTTCAAGACATAGGGGAGGCAACTTTGCTCACATCTGTTTCTTCAACTGTCTACATCTCACTGACCTTTCTCTTCTTTTGTCATTTTCAATGAAATTTAAACTTCCATTAAAAATTTGGAAAATACTAAGGCAATAAAAGAACTATGATGTCTGTCTTCTAGAACAAAAGGCAATGAAAGTTAAGGAAATAAGATATATTTAGTATCCTATTTTATGACAACCAAAAATTATATGAGAGCAAAATGAAAATGAAATAAGGTATTTTTATGAAAAAAATGGTTAAAATTTTACACTTAAATTTCAACCTATTATTAAGATTTTCTGAGTCAGACAGAACATTGCATGCAGACTAAGGAAAAGCACTCAATGACAGTGACAATTCCTGACAGTGCAATTCTTTGTATATCAGCAGGGCTAATTATTTTCAAACTGACAGCAACAGTTTAACCCATTCATCAGAGGAAAAATGCCTTTTATAAGACCAAAGATCTAAGCATTTATTTGTCTGCCAATCTAGTTTGGCAATATATATTTAAAATGTACAATTAATGTTCAATGGCTAAGGTATGAATACTAAACATGATTTCTCATTAGTGCTGTAGAATGTTTAGTGTGTGTGTGCACATGCATGTGAGTAAAATTATGAGGTATCCTCATTTGGGATCCACACACAAAACCCCATTAAATAATTCAAATATTCTCTCAGGCTCCTTAAAACATTTTTACAAGGCTAAAACTTTTACCTGAAGGGCAATATTCTGGTAATCCCAACCAAAGCATATACTATCAAAAGTTGTTAATTTTTAGTTGACCATATTACATCTATAAGACACAAAGCCAAGTAGTGATTAGTCAGACAATAATACAGTGTGCAGCTGAAAACATCAAGATTGGATATTTAACATGATTAAATTAAAAGTTAACTTTCACCCTTTACAACTCCTTTCCATCAAAGGAACACTGGGCTGTCCTCTATATGCATCTCTTACATACAATATACACTGATACCTTCCAGGGATGAATATCTGGTTCAGTGTTTGTGAAAATAAATTCTTGAAATTCTGCTCTGCCTTAAAAGTAGGACAAATTAAAAGAGAGAGCACAAAGGCTACATTTTTCTTTATAGACAAAAGTGGGCAAAAGGAACACTTGACCCTGAACTTACCTTAGGGATGTACTTAGTGGACTGCTTTACACAAAATGACTCTTCAGCCTCTATCACCTCAAAGAATGACCTACCTTATAGCCAGTCCATGTCGTATTCATTTGGGAGCTAAGTTCACTGCTTAATCAGGCAAATGGCAAGAGTGGTTTACAGAATTTGGGGAATGGAAGACAGAGAGAACTTCCCTCCCTTGCATCTCAAACTTCTTTTCATTTGTTCTGCCCCTTTTGCAACCATGTAATGGACAACAGAAATTGTATTGAAAAGGGTAAATAGGAAGCACTGCTATCATATTTTCAGTTATTTGTAATTGATTAAATTCTTTATAGACAATTCTACACAAGTTTATTTGAATACGCATAAAGTTCTCTTCCCTAAATGTTTGATTGGGGTAAGATTTCAAATAGTCCAACTATCATAAACATTACTATCAGTCGTTCTTTCTACCATTGTGAGTACAGACTGAAAAGTTGCTAATGATTTAAAATTAGGTCTCATCCAATTTTGCCTTTCTGTCTTCTATAACATTAAAATAATTATCCTCTGCTATAACATTTTAAAATAACTCTCTTATTCTAAGCAACTTTTAGTAAAGTATTATAACTTGTTATGAAAACTTTGTGACATAAAGAGGTCAGTGTGGGTGCTATCTTGGCAGAAGAGTTCTCTTAGCCCCAGCTTGGAATGGACCACAGCAAAACTGACATCTTTTTTGACTTAAGTGATTATGTAAACATTGAGCATTATTTAATTTACTTAATGTTTATTGCATCAGGGCCAGCTAAGAACATCAAATGAGCTCTGTGTCTGAAATAGCATGATTTGTACTATAAGGACAGAAGGATCATGAATGAAATGAGAAGGTAATGCTTGGCTTGTAGCTGTGGACATGACACCTTTCAAGCCACTAATTCATAAATGTATGTCCCCAAATATAAGAAGAAACTAGACAACTTTCCTGGATAAACTTCACCAGTTCACTGAGGCGCAGGAAAAGTGAAATACTGTTAGAAAGTCTACAACCAAAAACATCTTGGACGAGCACCTAATAAATTTGAGGGAAACTTTTGGAAGGCAAATTTTCCCATGTAAGTTTTCATCTTTAGTTACAGATGTTTTTAGCCAGGACTAAGAGAATTCAAAATTCATGTTGTAACATTTTGAGGTTAATCTTTGTGTTTTAAACTTGTTGGTTTTGTCAGCATTATAAAGAATTATATTCTGAGTACTGTGCAATGAAATAAATAGAGGCAAAAGCATATTTAAGATAATATTCTTCTCAGGGAACTTACAATTAATTTCAGGATTGGCAGCTACAACTATGAATAGATACAATAAAACCAACTTAACCTCATAGATAGTTTTTTTATAAATAATAGTAATGGATGTGGCAATGGAGAAATTAGGGTAGAATCCTAGAGACTTATTAGCAATATTTTTATCTTTTTTGTTTTGTTGTATTATATGTGAATTTTTGTTATTACACACTTGGTTTATTTTAATTTATATTACATATTAACAAATGGACCAATATAGAGCTTCTTTTAGCTCATTATTTCTGTTAATAACAATTTATATTCATTCTAAAAATAAATACAGGTCAATTTTACAATAAAATGGGAAATTATGCTTCAAATGTAGGTAAGTGAGGAGTAGGCAAGTGGTTCTGAGGAGTAATATGTCTTAGTTCTTAAGACAATCTGTAGTGGTGACCACAATAACTCCATTCAATTATGTGGCATTTTATGGTTTTCAAAGATTACTTTCTCATATATTATTCTATTTTATCTTTCAAACAATCTTGTGAGGATAGAATGGAAATTATCATGATTTTTATTTCATGCAAGATAGTACATGTAGCCAGAGCTCCTAAGATTACATGGTAGGTTGAGAATTACAAGCTAGATACTTGAATATTAATGTGGTGTGTGTCAGCTATTCTGGAGCCCAGTAAGTGTTTGTTGTGTCTATTTGTGTGTGTAATGGTAGAAGGGAATTGTGGATAAAAGTTGAGAGACATACAATGAGGGATGAATGCAGAAGAGATTCTCAAATCTGTAAGGATGTTCAGATTGAAATGCCCAGAATAAGCATTATGTAAAATTCTAAAGGGAACACATATTTCCAGCTAGGTTTTTTTAAGGAATTGTCAAGAACTATAAGAGAATGAAAGATTGAAATTAATAGCAAAGAGGGAGACTCCCTCTTCAACTACAAAGGCAGGGCGGTCCTTAGACCTGGAAAGAGAGGCCTCCCTGTGCTGAGCCAGGAATACACATGCCCTATCTTCTACTCATGCTCCAAAATTCCTGAACAAATGGACCCATGTGCATCTGAGAACAGATTCAGGCCTCTTCCCTGGGTTTAATATTCCTGGGGTTGTCACTTGCAGATAAGAGAAAATGTGGACAGATCTTGGATATGCGGGTTGAGGTGTTTATACCTGTGTCTGATGCAGACAGATCTGGGGGTGGGAAGAAGACATATAACTCTGAGGGGCCCAGACATTCTAAATTTGAATCTGGCTTTTCAGGGTGTTTTAATGTGGCATTTGTGAAGGTAGGAGGATTAACATAGTACTTTATCAGTCTGCCAGTTCCATTTAACATTTAGGTGTTGAATCATGTGGTACATGGGATATACCCATTCAAAGAGAATCATTTTTAGACAAAAACTATGTAATAAACAGGGTTGAATAAAAACTGAAGTGACATATACATATATATAAAATCTTGTGTTCAATTTAAGTCTATAGGTCCAAATAAATCATTTACTTCAATTTTGGTCATGATTGTGGTTACTTGAACTAATATTTAATTTTTAGAAATCATGTAAACAAAGAGATGTTAGCAGCTGAAAAAATAGTTTTGTGATTTTTAAATAAGAAAATAAAGTGAATCTCAAAAATTTTAGACAGTTTCTGAACTCTGGAGATATTTGAATAGATTCTTTGAAACACTTACAAAAATTATGAGTAATAAGATTTTCTTTTTCTCAGGCTTGCTAGAATGGTTCATTTAACATAAATTCAGCAAGGTAGTTAGGAGAGTTTCTCATGGAATTCTGCCATGGATAAATGAAATGAATTATATACAATTATACTAAAGATAAGAGGATTTGTATCTGCCTGAACAAACTAATTAGTAAGTTCATTAATAGAGGGCCATTGAACTCAGAGATTTAATCCAGTCTGCATTTTTATTGACAGTGTATAAAAAAACCTCAATCTGCATGCTGAGTTTATGGTTGACACCAATCTGAGAATGAGCCAGTCAGTTGTATGACTAAAGTCAGAGAAGACCAGAGTGATGAACTGAAATTACAAACATGAAAATGAGCTCTGGATAGAACCAGGTGACCGAACAGGTCTGAGGGATAGTTCAAAATCGGTGCTACTTGTGTTCAGTTCAATTTTGTCTTTGTCAAATAAACATGATGTTCAAATATTATTCCAGGCTTTAGTCTAATTCCAATCTAGATTCATTGAGGAATTTTTGCTTTTATAAAGAAGGAAGGAGGAAAGTTTGCATGCTAGTTCCTGAAAATGGAGGAAAGGCATTTTTTCCTAGTCAGCTTGCAGGACTGAATCTCACCCCTCCAGAATGAGTGGGTAGGGTGCAGCATCTATGAGGGTCTCTCTTTTCAATGAATATAGCTTTATTTCCATTCTGAATATAAAACTGATATAAGCTAATTAGGAACAATATTCCAACAATAAAGTTAAATACAAATAATAAAGTGAAAAATGTCCTGAAATCTCCTTACACAGAGATATCCAATGATAACATTGACGATCAGCCTTCTGGACACTACCCTACATATGTTAAATGAATGGAATCGTTTTTGTGCTTGCTGCTCAGAAATGTAAGCCATTTTCAGGAAAGTCCCTGTGAAATTTAGGACAGAAACAGTTTATCTTTGGTTCCAGATTTCAAAGTTTATAAAGTGCCTAAAGCAAAGTGGCACATCGCAGCTGAGTCTGCGAAGCAGATGCACCAGGAAACAGCATTTTCCTGGAGAATAGCAGCATCAGAGGGATGTTTTACCCAAATGACTTGCAGGAAGCAACCTGCAAACCTGAACTAGATGAAAGAGCATATCCACACCAGGTAGTATGGGAGACACTATTTTGAATGTGACTTTATGTTGAAGCTAAAGTCTTGTGTGTCTTTACTGGGGGATCAATGTTTGTATATTGATATTATGTTAATATCACTTGTTCCCAGAGGCTGTGATCTAGCATATTTGTATTTTACTAATAAGAGCTTGCTTAGGCCTCCAACTCTGATAGGGAATGTTTTTCTTGGTAAACTAGGCTACACCATGTGTGCCTGGCAAAAGTTCCTTTTCTTATACTCAAGAACAGCCTAAGCAGAAAGGGCTGTGCTATTTTCTTCTTCACCTCCCTTGGCTCCCACTGGCCTTCTGGTGGGAGAGAAGGGGTCTGAAGGGGACAGGGAAAAAGGAGGATAGGAGGAAATTGTATGTATCCTGAGGAGCAGAAGGATATTGAAGGCCTCTCTTGTCACTCCAGCCATATAATAGCAGTTCCCAGAAAGAAAAGCAAACCAGAAAGAGGGAAACATGTAGAATATGCCTCACAGAACAGTAGGGATTAACCTCTCCTTTTGAATAATGAGGTCTCCAGCCCTTATTACTTGGTTCACTAGGGCCCCCAGTTTAACTGACTTTAGAGGGCATGCCTATGTGGGGTGGGAGGGCATAGAAATATGAGAAAACTTGGGCTTCCTGTTGTGAAACATGACAGCTAACAGCTAAAGCCATCAGCAGCATCTTCAAACTATTCTTTCATGTTCATTTTCTTTTAAAATGGAATTATAATCCAGGCACTAAGTATGCTGCAACTCTTTGGAGTTTATTATTCTCATTTTTCTGATGAGGAAATGGAAACTTAAGGAGATTTAAGTAACCTGCCCAGTCATACAGCAGTAAGAGGCAGATACGGAATGTTAACTTGGGCAGAAGGATCCCAGGGCATGTGTTGTCTGTCCCCTGTGCTCTTCTCCCCTCTCATCCTCTCAACTTTTCTTTCTTTTTTTAAAATTTAAGCTCCACTTAAATACACAAGTTGCAGTGGTAGGTTGTTTGTATTTGATGTACTAAAATTATCTCTTCAGAGAATTTAGGATAAAATGGCTTTGTACTTCTATTTACATTCTTAAGGATTACAGAATTTAAGAAAAGACACCAAAGGAAACAATTGTTTTCAGGAATTCAATCATTTTCAGAGAATAATATAATCACATTGACACTAACTCTCTCTCTATATATATAATATGTATCATATATTCTTATATTTTTCATTTTGGAAATTTAATTTTATATGAAATATAGCATATGTGTTTATGTATGATTCTTTGAGGGTAAAATCTAACTATGTAACATAAACAGTATATATGTGCATATATGTGTTTCTGTATGTTCATGCGTATGTAATCTTAGAATATTATTTTATCAGAGGTTCAGATTTTAACCAAATGGGCATTCAAATGAAGAAATATTCAACTTCTTTACATATCAAATCTTTAAAATTTTTAAATTACTAAAATTTGAAAATAATGTAAATAATTTATTAATTAAACTCAATTTTCAGACTAAATTTACTCATTCAAACCCATAATTTTTTTCAAAATTTAAAAATTCAGATACTTCTTTTCATCTTATCTTTGCATTGAAAGCATAGTTGATTTTTCAAAGGGATATTTTCCACAGTTATGGAAACAAATAGAAACCAAATTGAAACTTAGGAAAGATGTTTTCTTACTATTGTCTCCTATATTGGATATGCAATAAAATTTGAAGGACTTGTAAATCTGTTTTTTTAGAATATTGGGTTGAATTTTCCCTTTATCTGATCCCTGGTGTTATTTCTCATCTAAAATGTCCTAACAGATGGGAGAATGACCCATTCCCCCTATGTATTATAGAGATTGATTTGTTTTCTTTTAAAAAATGTGAGGTTAATGCTTCTGCTGAGTCCACATAACAGACTCTCCTGAGAACTGAAACTCATTCTCAGTACTTTTGAGTTGGAAACAAACTTCATGATGAAATATTTGCTAAGCCTTTACAAGTAAAATCAAAGTGTAGTTCTAATTGAAATAGGTATGTGAATTTTTACAGATTAAATGAATATTTTCATTTATTTATGCATAGTCATTTCATTTATTTAGGAATAGTCATTTTCTAATTCCATTAAAAATCTTTATTTTGAAGCTTATGAGGGGACACCCCCCTCAAAACACAGAATTCTCTTCTGGAGGGAAGGCCTCTTGTAATATAGGCTTTGTCTACTAGGTTAGTGTTCATGGACCCTACCTGTATCAGTGTACCATCTGGTGTTGTTGTGAGAGGCTGTGTTCAGCTTCAATGAATTTTTTAAAATATATTTTATTGATCATGCTATTACAGTTGCCCCATTTCTCCCCCATCATTCCCCTCCACCCTGCATACCCCCTCCTACCCACATTCCCCCCTTTAGTTCATGTCCATGTGTCATAAGTTCTTTAGCTTCTACTTTTCCCACACTATTCTTGCCCTCCCTCTGTCTATTTTCTATCCACCTTCTATGCTACTTATTCTCTGTACCTTTTCCTCCTCTCTACTCCTCCCACTCCCCTGTTGCTAACCCTCCATGTGATCTCCATTTCTGTGTTTCTGTTCCTGTTCTAGATGTTGGCTTAGTTTGTTTTTATTTTAGGTGTGGTTGTTAACATCTGTGAGTTTGCTGTCTTTTTACTGTTCATATTTTTATCTTCTTTTTCTTAGATAAGCCCCTTTAACATTTCATATAAGAGATCTGGAAGGTCTCTTTTGAGAAATCAGCTAACAGTCTGATGGGAACTCCTTTGAAGGTGACTGTCCTTTTATACCTTGCTCTTTCTAGAATTCTCTCCTTCATTTTAATCTTGGCTAATGTAATTCTGATGTACGTTGGTGTGTTCCTCCTTGGGTCCAACTTCTTTGGGACTCTCTGAGCTTCCTGGACTTCCTGGAAGTCTATTTCCTTTGCCAGATTGGGGAAGTTCTCCTTTATTATTTGTTCAAATAAGTTTTCCACTTGTTGCTCTTCCTCTTCCCCTTCTGGTACCCCTATAATTTGGATGTTGGGATGTTTAAAGATGTCCTGGAG
>PVKU01011680.1:0-41421 GCA_004027475.1 Anoura caudifer | reverse complement strand
GTGCCAGGGGGGGGGGAATAAGTTTTTCCCCCCAGAAGGGGGAAAATGGGACAACTGTAATAGCACAATCAATAAAATATATTAAAAAATACTTTATTGCTGAAAAATGCTAACCATTACCTCAAACTGTTGGAAAAAATGGTACCAATAGACTTGTTCAACACAGGATTGCCATAAACCTTCTTTTTGTAGAAAACGCAGTATCTGTGAAGCACAATAAAATGAGGCATGCCCGTACTCTGTATTGAGATGTTCCAGTTGTCCCAAAATGTTACTGCTTTTTTATGAGCCAGAATCCAATAAAGGTTCACATGTTACATTTTGTTACATCTCTTTAGGCTTTTTCAATCTACTTTGGTCTTGCAACTCTTTGTGACATTGACATTTTTAAGAAGACTATGTTTTATATGTAATATTTCATACTTTTTTTTGTTTATTTCTTTGTAGAAGGTCTCACCTTTTGGATTTATCTCCTTATTTCCTTGTGGTGCTAGTTATTCCTCTATTACTGTATTTCTTATATACTGGGAGTTAAATTTAAAGGCTTGCTTTGATTTAGGGTAAACATTATTGTCAGTGGCTTTTTTTTTTTTTTTAAATGAAAGAGCAAGTCACAGACCAAACAGCTAATGAAAGGTAGAATTTGGATTGTTGGCTAATGTTTTTCTATTTAAATTTATTACTGAAATACCTGTTGGCTTTTGAGATAAAGAGCTACTTCTGTAACTTTAAGTTCAAGCATAACAATAAGAGACTTTGAGAAAGAACACAGAAATAGGATTGCAGCACGATTTTGGTTCACTGCTCTCTGAGAAAATGATTTGGAAGCTGAAGAGTTGATATATTTAACAAAAGCAACCTGTAATTTTGGAAATGGTGATTAGATTAGAGGTCTTTGGGAAATTATTTTCACAAAAATTTTTCACTAGTCAATACTGGTAATAACAAATACAGATGGCAAAAACCTGATAGTAACCATGATTTTGGAGGGTTAACATCATAATTGCTTGAGTTTTATGAGGAGAAATTAAATTACTTGGGCCACAAGTGTGAAGATAAAATCAAGTTTTATAGGTAGATGATTATAGGATGAAATAAAGTGTATATAAGTTTTGTAAGTTTTCTTACTATATAAGATTGTAACCATTTGAATAACTTACAGGAACTTGTTATTATCTTTTCTGTTGCAGAGGGGATAAATGTGGGATAGTTTTTTTTTTTTTTTTTTTTTGTTTTTTTTTAAATTTTCCCTTTTTCAGAACATGGATTCAATTTCATTAGGGTTTCTCAATCTTGGCACTATTGACATTTTGGGCCACATGAGTCCTCAGCTGGCCTTTGCTTTGTAGGTGTTGAATAGTGCCCTGGCCACATAAATGCCACTAGCACCCCTCCCCACCTCCACCCCTAGTTACGATTACCAAAAGTGTTTCAGACATTGCTGAATGTCTCCTGGGGGCAAATTATCTGTTTCAGTATCACTGAGTTGGATAAAGTCCACTGGCGTGCATAAAAGCTCCTTCATGACGTCCCTCTATGCACTTGGTTTCCTGTTACATAACCTGTGTACAGCTGTTAAACCCAGTCCCTTCAGCAGATGTGCTGCGCAGCTTGGGCTGTGACTGGTGGAGAACACAGGGAGTCTGGTGAAAGTTTTTAGCTCCATTGGAAATTTTACTAAGGATAGAAGTGAGCTTTTCATTTGTAAGTCAAGGTCTAGGACTTATGTTTTTTATATTTTCCAGCCCCCAGTTTGCTTGGAAAAAAATTCCATTAGCTATGTGTTATGTATAGAGTTTTTATTAGGAGTAGTTGAGAAATTTGTTTGGTATTTTTGAGGTCATCTGCCTATATGACGAATCTTTTGGCTTTCAGGAAAAGATAGTTACTTGCTAAAGGAATTGATTAAACTAATTGAGTCCTCTTTGCTAACCTTTGATTGTCCTTAAAAGTTTTAAGCTATATGTAAATTCTGCTAATCATGAAAATGAATGATCACATCATCTTGTTACAGGAAGGGAAAGAGAATACAAACAATTGGGATAGGGTAAAAGCAGAAGTAATGAGAATTTTTAAATCTAAGTTACAAGACTGAAACATCTCAAGAGTTTCAGGAGAAAATATAATTTTGTTTAAAGTTTCTAAGACAAATATTACCTGTGGACATGGAAAATTTTTTTCCTCAAATGACAGGAATGAAATTGAAGATAGCTGACTAATAGTTGGGGGGTGATGTGGACATAATTTTATATTTAAAATGAACAGAAAGGCCCCTAGAATCTAGATTGTGACTTTGGAATATCATTCCTCAGCAAAAAGAATTAGGGTTCCCTGGAAAAGTGGCTGACTCTAGGTCTGGGAAATGTATGAGGTGAGCCTGGAGCATCTTTTCTGTCAGCAGGGATTTTGTGGAACGCCACAAAGGGTTGTGTCAGGACTTGGGAGCTAACTGATGAAGCTCTCAAAGGCCAAAATAGGACACTTCGGGGTATCAGTAAAGATAACTGTAAACCTGTGATATCATAACAATAGTTTAAGAACAAGTTTATCAGTCACTTTGAGGAAATGCTAGTGCATTTTGAAAACTGGTAAATAAAGGGAAAGAATCAGGAAAGACTGAAGAATTAAGACTTACTATATGAACTGTATCACTGGGTGGCCAAATGGTAGATATACTTATATTTTTAATAGAAGCATTCCAGCTAAGAAATGAAGAAGGAATGATATATTTAGAATGAGTGCATCCAGACATTGAACATAGCTCCTCATGTAAGAAAACACCACACTTAAGAGTAGGCTTGGTGGGGACTTTGGGGTGTGGTTCAACCTGTATCTATTCATACCATGCGTATGTCATCAACAATATCCCGACTGTCGCCCTGGCTGGTGTGGCCCCAGTGGATTGGGTGCCGGCCTATGAGCAGATGGGAAAGGGGAGTCGCCAGGGCTGATTTCTGGTTGGGGCACGGGCCTGGGTTGTGGGCAGTCCCGGTGGTGGGGGGGTGCGTGATGGGGAGGCGGACACACATTGATGTTTTTCTCCCCCTCTTCCCCTCTCTCTGAATAAAATTTAAAAAACAACAACACCAACAACACCCAACATCCAAACTGTAGAAATTACAGGAGGTGACTTGGTTCAAGAAACAAATTTCAAGGGGGGGGCAGGAAGGATGAAGGAATGTGTGTCTATCAATTAATAGACTGAAGAAACTTAGCAAATAAAAACAATATATGGACCTTATTTGGTTCCTAATTCAAGTAAACTTTTAAAAGTTGGTATTTGAGAGAATTTGAAATTTGAATGCTGACTAGATATTTGATATTAAGACAATATCAAGTAATAGTCCTGTGATTTTTTTTTTTTTTTTGGTGTATGAACTGTTCAAATCCTTATTTTTCATAGCTACATACTAAAATATTTATGAATATGATTTTAGGGATTAGCTTCAAAATAATATGAAGGGGAGGTAGTATAGATGAAACAACATTGGTGTTGAGTTGATAATTTTTTTAAAGATTTTTAAAATTTTATTTAATCTTTATTGTATTTTTTTTACATTACCTTTTAGTCACCTTATGCTCCCTTCCCCCAGCAATCACCACACTGTTGTCCATGTCTGAGTTGATAAGTTTTGAAGTTGGATGATGGATTCATGTCTGACTATTTTTGTATTTAATTAAAATTTATATTTCATTTTAAAAATAGAAAAAAGGAATCATTACCATCTTGATTTAGAGACTCATAGTTGCAATATGATGAAAGTTTTCCATTGGTTAAATTGTGACTATTAAATTTACTGCTCATCCAAATTTTCCTCTTGGTGCAGCACTGTGTTCCCCATGTGCTGACCTTTAAATTCTGAAATTCACATTTTTACTTAGCAATTTCTCAGAAGAAATGAAAATATCCCTAAATTGAGTTAAGTATTGAATTTCAATATAATGTTTGTTTTTCAGTATGTGAAGTATCCACATATATGAGTACATTTATTATCCTTTATAGCAGAATAATAAGAAAAAAATGCCAGGTGTGTGTGTGAGAGAGAGAGAGAGAGAGAGGAAGGGAGGGAGGGAGAAAGAGAAATTAAGTTAAAGGTTTGATGTGGAAAGAGATTAAACATGAGTGGAATGGTAGTTCAGGAAGATCTGTACATTTTAGTGCTGCATTTACAGCATATACTGCATATACATATAGTAATACTGCATATACAGCATATACTGCATATACATACAGTAATTCCTTTCTTGGGTCAGAAATAGTTGAAAGTGACTACATGCCATGAATCACTTGAAAGACCACAGAGAATGATGGTGTTTCTTGAGCATGTTAGTGGAGATATTAAATACAGCGTCTTAGTCATATTAATGAGAATTTTTTTGATAATGGAAACTACAAGAGGGATGCAAAAATTTGCATTTTTCATTTTTAAAGTTTGCGATGTATTTAGGTTATTTATTGTTGTATGGCCCATCTTTTCAATGGAGTTAAGTTTTTGGTCTCTGAGATAGAGATGCTGAAATGAAAGGAATGATCACATTCGGAGATAAGTGTCTAGGTCGGAATTGAAGACCAACTGAGAAACTTGGTTTCTGTGTCCTTTGGAGATGTTTTGGATGTAAGTCTATAAAATATGCTCAGTCAGCAGTGATATTAGACTTATTGGTTAATTTCCTCTTGTTTGCTATAAAAAACTTGAAAAATATTGTCTTAATTGAAGTTTTTTTTCCATTTTGAGTCTTTTAATTTACATTGGTTGTCCTTTCAAAATCTACCTTCCCACTCTGTTATGGGAAGAATAACATAATTTGACTTTGGTCAGATGGAAGAAACTTTCAGTATTTTTATTAAAAATCATTGTTTCATGAAATTAAATGTGGACTCAATCTCTTAAGATATAAATACTTGATTGAAAAGACTAGCCTTTGGCTATGCTAAGTTTTTAATGTCCACAGACAGGATGTTGAAAATCACAACTTGTATGCAAATAGATCTGTTTAATTTCAAAGGAACATTTCCTACAGATTGCTCAGTGTATGTATGGAGACTTTGCTTGCAGCTGGTTGGAGCTTCAAGAAGATCCTTGAAAACTGCCTGTGGAGGTCGTCCACAGTTTATTCTGCTGGGTGGTTGATACTTATGCATTAAGCATCTGTTGGCTCTCAGGAAGTTACACAGCAAAGAACAATGCCTAAAATTAAGTAGGTAGGGGAAAAAGTTTAAAGTGTTATCTTTTTTACTGGTCTTAGACTGGAAAATACAAGAGGTCTGTGTTCTGTAGTCCTGGCTCAAAGAATGACTGTGATGTGGATTTGGGTTTTTTTTATTCAGTTTATGGCTAGCATTGTCTTTAACATATGTAAATTAAATAGGAAACAAAGAAAATTTAAGTTTATCCCTTAGATCTTTTTCTTTTCTTGCAATTCCTTCTCCCCTTTGTGGTTTTGGGAAGACAGAAATAATTAAAAAACAATATTAGAGGCCATATAGAATCAAGTTAAGTAACCACTTTACCCATTAAAACCAGGCACTTGGCTGTAGCTATTTAACTCACTGGGGTATTGCCTGGATTTTTTAAGTTTTCAAGGGAACGATGCCACCTCTTAGGCATCTCACAGACTATTGCTCTTAAATTGTATGGACCTAATTACTTTGGTTGTTTTGCTTTGTTTTCTTTTTGGCTTGGGGGTGTGGTGAAAATTTTATTGAGGTACTAAGGGGACCAAGAACCTTTGCACATTGAGCAATAATGCTACTCCCACTCCAAGACAAAGAAATTGGCCTTTAGTCAACTAATATTGGAGGGCAGGATAGCAGTAGCTCTTTGTTTACGTTGTAAAAATGTAGACTTTGTTTTTAAAAGAATCATATAGCTGACTCCAAAACCATGGTGGAATGAATACAAGACAGTAGGGCTAGGACTAGAGTTTGACAAGTGAGGTTCTTATCATGGGTGCAAAATTTAAGATGTTGCAAAAAGGCTCAGTAATAAAGAAGATAGATAATATTTTAATGTATCATAATTTTGGACCCTTGGAAATAAGGGGAGGAGAGGTTAAGGGAAATGATAGAGGGTAGCACAAGGTGGTAGTTACCAATGGATTCAAGAATCAGATCTGTGTTTTGCGTAAAACATTTTTTTCCATTCTGGGGTCCATATCTTATTTAATTTTTTTTTCTTGTAGCATGGCGGACACCGACCTATTTATGGAATGTGAGGAGGAGGAGCTGGAGCCATGGCAGAAAATCAGTGATGTCATTGAGGATTCTGTAGTTGAAGATTATAATTCAGTGGATAAAACTACTACAGGTAACAAAACTTTTTGATCTTACATTGTTTAAGTTGGCTCAATTGAAGGACATTTTTGTTAAGAAAGTGTGAGGTGAAGGACTTTAATAATCCAGAGATGCCTCATTGTGGCACTGGTACTACCTTTAGTTTCGAGTGTCTTAATTTGTAAGTGCCTCAGTTTCCTCATACATAAAGCTAGACACACTATATTTAACTCATTAAAAACACTGAGAGTCGTATTAACCATACATATGGCAATCCTCTTACGAAATGATGTATGAATGAGAATGCAAACTGGTGGTGTATGTCAGTGTCCATTTATTCACCCAGCAAAAAACAGGTTCCCATAGTCTTGGGTTTTGTTTTATTTTTTTGTTTGTTTGTTTATTTTACTTGAACTTGGTTTCATTTGTGAAGTTAGTAGAATTTGCTTTGTGTCTGCCTTCAAGGACAGTTTAAAACTTAGTGTTGTTAGTTTCTCTTTCAAAAAGGCAATGTTGTAGGGTCAAGTTTTAGTTAGCCCTGAATTCATAAAGCGGGTGATAGTTCTCCCCCTCCAAATTGTACCTGTTTCTTTCTTATTTTGATCTTCCTTGCCTTGGGACCTGAAGATAGCATTTATTTGGGCTGAAACAGGACATAGTGTAGTCTTGTGGACAGCTTACTCTGTGTGGTTCTCAATGCTAGTTGTGGTGATAATAAACCTTTGAGTCCTAGAGGTTTGCTTGAGCTGTATAAGCAATACATTAAAATCTTGGTTCAGTGAACTTGTGATTTAACTTCATTAATGAGGAAATGTGAAACAGAGAAGGTGGCATTGCGTCTAATTGGTGGAATGAAGGACAAATAGGAGAAATTGATTAGCAGTTGGATTTACAAATAAAGCAGGAAACTTTTTGGCTATAGAGACTGACAATAAGATGAAAAGGGAAGATTAGAACAGTATCCTTTTAGTGTCATCTGTCCCTGCCTCCAAGTGACTGTGCCTCCCCTTCCCCACAGTTTCTGTGAGCCAGCAGCCAGTCTCGGCTCCAGTGCCCATCGCTGCCCATGCTTCTGTTGCTGGGCACCTCTCTACATCCACCACCGTTAGTAGCAGCGGGGTACAGAACAGCGACAGTACAAAGAAGACTCTTGTCACACTAATTGCCAACAACAATGGTAAGTGGGATTATTGGGAAATTCTTCCTGGGCTAGAGGGATGAGAGAATAAAAAAGGTCTTAGGAACAGCCGTCCCGGTTTAGCTTTAGGTATTGATGTGGTTCTATGAGTTGGAGAGTGAATTCAGTAATCCTTTTCTGATAGGGAAGTGATTCAGTAGGTGGCGCTGTTCCTTCTGAGTTAGTGCTGAATTGATGATGGTGTTTCAAGTCCGAGTGTAGCCAGTCCATTCTTGCAGGTGATAATTTCTAGGAGGGAAAATTGTAAACCCCAAATTTGTAACTATTAAAGAGAACTGGGTGAGTTTTTTGATTGTTTTTGTTTTGTTGTTTTAATTAGAAGAGCTCCATTGGTTAAGAATCTTCCCAGGGCAGATTTATTTTGTATTTTCTCTGGCAGATTCATTTGGTTTTTGGTTTTTGGGTATGGGAAATGGGATAGGGTTGTTGTCTACCTGAAGAAAATGGTGAAAGAATAGTGTTCTTAGTGTATTTACGGACTAGAGAGACTATTTAGTATTGGTTTTTATTTCATTTCTGATGATTGTTTATACCTGCTGAAGATGAGTTATTGGCAAGTTATGGCTCAAGATTCAAATTAGCAACTTCATGTAGTCATTGCCTTGTTGCAGACGACTTTATTTTTAATTATTTTATTTAAAAAAAAAAATACCCTTGTTAATGTAAGAATAATATATGCATTGTAGAAAAAGTAGGCAGAAAATAAAAAACTTTAAACTTTAGTCCTACTTTCTGGATATAACAATTTGTAACTATTTCTGTACTTATATGTACTTCTGTATACTTACATATGCTATATGTAGTGGTTTACTTTTTACAAAAAATGGACCATACAGACTCTATATTACTCTTTGCCTGCTTTTTTTCCTTCAAAATGTAGTGAATATCTTCTCCTTTTACTAAATATCTGTAACATTTTTTATGGCTATGTTCCCCTTGCTCAGTTAACAAACAATAGATTGTAAGAGGGTAGTATTGCTCTTTTACTATTGTGAACATCTCTATCTTTTCTAATATCCCTAGTTACCTCTGAGAAAACATAAACTAAATATCAAATTGTTGGATCAAAAGACATCACAATTTTAAGGATTTTGGTCAATATTTCTTCTTGGATTGGCCATCAGGAAATGTGTCAGTTTATATTTCCATCAGAAGTGCATGTTGTGTTCTTATTTTTGAATATAGAAATTGATAGGAGCACATTGATAGTATTTATAGTGGTCTGGTCCTAAACTGGGTGGTGCTCATTTTATCACTGTACTTTATAACTTAATTCCTTATTACTGAATGTTTATTACAGTTCCAATTGTTTGTGATTGTAGACTACTATAGTGAACATTCTCAGGCATTATGTTGCTTACCGTATAAGCATACCTGCAGTATAAAATGAGATTGCTGGGTCAAGCATTTAAAATTTGATAGTGTCAAATTGCCCTAATTGGTTGTTCTAATAAGTGCCCACCAGTAGCTCTTTCCCCATATTGTTGCCAACTTTAAGTATTATCAAACTGAAATCTTTGTCATTTCCATAGGTATTTTTCTAGTCTTTGGGTACTGAAAATATGATTTTATAAAAAAGATTTTATTTATTTATTTTTAGAGAGAGTGGAAGGGAGGGAGAAAGAGAGGAAGAGAAACATCAATGTGTGGTTGCCTCTTGGTGCCCCCGCCAGGAACCTGGCCCACAACCCAGCTATGTGCCCTGACTAGGAATTGAGCCAGCAACCCTTCGGTTCACAGGCCTGTGCTCAAACCATTTAGCCACCAGCCTGGGCGAAAATACGATTTTTTTATCGTGGAAAATCCTTAGAATTTCTTTCATTGGGAACCCTCGTGTGTATATATAGATGAGAACTGCTCTCCTGAGAATTCTCTCATTTTTACAGGTGTGGAAACAAACCTAGAGAGTCTAAGTAATTTGCTTAAGGCCAAATAGTTTGTGACTAAACTAGATTTGAATTACCTAGACTTCAAAGCTTATGGCCTTTTCACCATATTTACTGCTTTTCTTGGTTTCTCTTTTTTTTAAATTTTTTTAAATTTATTTACTTTTAGAGAGTAGAGAAAGGGGAGAAAGAGAGGAAGAGAAACATCAATGTGTGGTTGCCTCCTGCGCACCCCACACTGGGGGCCAGGCCCGGCGACCCAGGCATGCGCCCTGACTGGGAATCAAACCAGGGACCCTTCGGTTTACAGGCCCATGCTCAATCCGCTGAGCCACACCAGCCACGGCTCTTGGCTTCTCTTAACATAATTTTTCCAAGTTCTGTTAGCAGTCAGTTGAGCTAAACTTCTTTATCTGAGGGTTCCAAGCCTTGTGATAAGTATCACATAACCTAGTCTCCTTGACTCCTTGAATGGACTTGATTCCTGAGCCCACCTAGGGCCTGTGTTCAAAATTTTAAATATACAGTATATGTAAGTTTTATTTATTACAGAAACCTCTAGTATTCAAAATAAAATGTTAATCTAGGTTCATGGTTCAAAGAAAGTGGGTATGGACTGGTAACCACAGTTACATATATCTTTGTATTCTTCTAAAAACTGTTCATGCATAGATAAGCACACATTGATAGGTCCAGTTTGTTTAGCTTTCTCTCTCTTTTTTTGGTGTGTACATAAAATTCTGTAACTTTTTTTTAAATGAGATATTCTTGATATGCTAGCATAAATGTAGGGATAGACATCACAGTAGAGTGGAAAAAAAATGTTCTCTCTTAACAACCCAGTTCCTCTGTTAGCCTTCAGTTTAATTGTACTGGTATATTGTCTACTTACTACATTAATAATGTAACAAAAGAGAATAACTTTTAAGCAATTTAATGTTATTTCACTTAGTGTACCAGGTTCTTTAGAAAGCTAAAAAGTTGTTTGTTTATTTTCCTGCTCCCCATCCTCCTTTTAAACCAGTTTTAAAATCATTCTGGTTCATGGTTACCAACAGCCACCTTCTTCAGTAATTATATTTTAAAAGACTGTCCCCATTTTGGTTGACTTTTGGTTGGCTTTGATTGACTTTTATAATTTACCTGTTCCTCTTTTTTATTTATAAATCCTTACCCGAGGATATGTTTTTTATTGATTTTCCTTTTTTCAGAGAGAGAGAGAAACATGGATCGGTTGCCTCCAGTATGCACCCCAACTGGGAATTGAACCGGCAACCTTTTGGTGCATAGATCAGTGCTCCAACCAATTGAGCCACCTGGCTAGGGCTGTTTCTCTTTCTTTTCTTGCCCTCTCGAAAAGCATTTACTTGACTCTTGATTTTAAGAAAAATTTATATGTATGTGAGAGGGAAGCCAGGGGTTGGGGAAGAGTAGAAGCACATTGATAGTATTTACAGTGGTCTAGTCCTGAACTGGGTGGTGTTAGTTTTATCGTTATACTTCATAACTTAAATTTATGTATTTATGTAACATTTTATATGGATTAAATGTTAAAATATAATTAAGGTAAAGATTATTTTAAAAGAATGAATGAGACAGGGCAGGGGCAATGGGACACAATTTTGTCCTCTACTCCAAAATACCTGTTATTCCATGGAGTATGCACTTGGTTTAAAAAAAAAAAAATGGAATTCTTTCCTATACAATAGGGGAAGAATAGTTTGTTTTCCTTTTAAATAAATGATACTGGGACAACTAACTGGATAATTTTCCACACTGAAAAAAGTGAAGTGCCACTCCTACCTTATATCATATACAAATATTAACTGTAAATGGTAAAAGACCTAAGTGTAAGAGCTGAAACTGTAAAACTCTTAGAGGCAAACATAGGGATAAATCTTTATGACCTTGACTTAGGCATTGGTTTCTTAGATGGTGCCCCAAATGCATAAGTACAGAAAAATTAGGTGAATTGGACTTTATAAAAATTAAAACCTTTTATTCTTCAAAAAGCACAATCAAGAAGTGAAAACATACAGTCCATAGAATGGGAGAAAAATTTAGCAAATGATGTGTCCAATAAGGGACTTGTATCTAGAACATTTAAAGAACTAGTAATAAAAAGACAAATAATCCAATTTTTTAAATGGGCAAGGGATCTGAATAGACATTTCTTCAAAGAAGACATGTAAATGCAAATAAGCACCTGAAAAGATGCTCAGCATCATTAGTCATTAGGGGAGGTGCACATCAAAACCACAATGGGGAACCACTTTACACCCACTAGGATGGCTATAATAAAAAAGATGGATAATAACAAGTGTTGGTGAGAGTATGGAGAAATTGGACCTTTCATATATAATATATTGCTGGTAAGAATGTAAAGTGATATGGCCTTTTTGGAAAATACTTTTGCAGTTTCTCAAAAAGTTCAACATAGAGTTATAATGTGACCCAGCAGTTATATTCCCAGCTATATACCCAGAAGAACTGACAACATGTTTAACACGAATTCTTGTGCACAAATGGTCATAGCAGTATTATATTTTTATAGCCAAAAAATGGAAATAATCTAATCTGTTGAGTGGATAAACAGAAGGTGGTAGATCCATAAAATGGAATATTATTAGGCCATAAAAAGAAATGAAGTCATGATATATGCTACAACATGAATGAACCTTGAAAAACATCATGCTAAGTGAAAGAAATTAGACACAAAGGCTCCCTATTGTCTGAGTTTTTTAAATGGAGTGTTCAGATTAGGCAAATCCATGGAGACCGAAAGTAGATTAGTGCTTGGCAGGGCTGGGGGAGAGGAGAATGAGTAATAGCTACCAGTGGGTGGAGGTTTCTTTTTGGGGTGATGAAATGTTCTGGAATTAAATAGTGAGTGATGATGGTTGCACAGAACTTTGTGAATATACTAAAGATCTCTAAATTTCATGTATGGTATGTCAGTTATATTTCAATAAAGCTTTTTTGTTTTTCAAGGAAGGTCTCGGGAATAAAATTTTGGAACATTTTTACTATTCTTTTTGCTCTTCTTCAGAATCTACCACTCAGCATTTGGAAATTATTTTTATAGATCTGACTGATCATATGTTTGCATTGGAAGTGAAATAAACCACTGCTTAATTTTGACCTGTGAAAGGTGTAAATTTAATGTTAAAAATTTCTTTCTTCATAACTCATTATGATTTTCAATTCCTCTTTGGCTTATTTCAGCTCCATTTTAGCTCTTTTCTGCCCTGCCCTGTCCTTTTTCCTTCTCTTCCCTTTTTCCTTCCCTTCCCTTCCCGTCCCTTTCCTATGGAGGGAGAAGGGGAGAGAAAAGCATCAATGTGTGGTTGCCTCTTGTGTGCCCTACTGGGGACCTGGCCCACAACCCAGGCATGTGCCCTAGACTGGAAATCAAACCAGTGATCCTTTGATTCACAGGCAAGGCCCTCAACCACTGAGCCGCACCAGCCAGGGCTAGCCCTCTTATTTCTGGGTTTTAAGGCTACGTAAGTAAACTTTACAAGAATGAAGGAAAAAAATTAAGACCTTCAGATTTGTAAAACAAACAGAACATATTTTGAGAAAAGTTGCTGCGAATCTCCTTCCCTTATTTAATCAGTTTATGGCTGTGATACCTAGTTTATATATTGAGAGCAAATTTAGAGGCAGGAGATTGGTTGAATAATTCTTTTCAAGGCTTTGTTTTAAGCCTCAGCATTCTGATTTCCTCTTTCATCCTCTAGAAATTGAACTTTGTATGACCTTTGAATTGTCAGAATTACTTTGAAAAAAGAACTAATACAAATGCGGAAACCATTTAAAATTCATTAGAGTTAGAATTTATTAGAATTCATTGGAATTATTAAAATCTATTCAAATAATTCATGAAAAGTTATTAAAATAATAAGTATACTTTGTGACTTGCCATATACTGACTTGCTTTTAATTGAATTGTGAACTTAATCTGGGTTTAGAAACTCACTTTTTAAATTTTATTTTTAGAGATAGGGGTGGCAGGGAGAAGGAAAGGGAGAGAAACATCCATGTGTGAGAGGAACATCCATCAGTTGCCTCTTGTACACCCCCCAGCTGGGGACCTGGCCAGCATCCCAGGCATGTGCCCTGACTGGGAATTGAACTGGTGACCTTTTGGTTTACAGGGCGACGCCTTACCGACGCCTTACCCTCTGATCCACCAGTCAGGGCGAAATCCACTTTTTTGTTTGCACTATGTTTTTGGAACAGTCCTGACAGTCTACCAAATTCAAACATGACCCTAAAATACTTCTGCTGACATTCTTTATAATAGTAGAGTTAAGCAAATTTTACGGGAACCCTGCCTGTCTTTTGAAACTGGCAAATGCTGGTTAATTTCACATAAATGCAAAACATTTCCATCATTTCCTTCCTGTATTTAGTTGGAATGTAGAGTTCAGTGATTATCTTAAGAATTTTTGGACTTAGATAAATAACATATATAATTTATTTTCTTTTACCCTAGCATTGAAATTAATAAATAGAAAATACATGTTTTTGTTCAGTCACTGTTTTTCAACCATAAATTGTAAAGGGATAAAAGAGATAGATGAAGAACCTATAGATTAAAAGAGATAAGAATTGTTATATATTTAACTTTATTGAGTAAAATTGACAAATATAATTGCAACATATAAAATGTACATTGTGGTGGTTTGATACACATTGTGAATGGATTCACACTATCTAGTTAATACATCTGTCACTTCATATATTTATCTTTTGGTGGAGGGGAGTGAAAACATTTAAGTTTTCTTTTGGCAAATTTCAGTGATATGAGACTGTTATCAACTGTAGTCAGAATTATTATTATTTTTTAGAGTGATATTGCATATGTGTATATACGTACATATACATATATATATTAACTTCTTAGTCAAACATCTAAATTGCCAGTATAGTTAGCAGAGGCAGAACTTGTTGGAATGAATTGTTTATCTGTCACTGTCCATAATCACTAGTCTGCTGGCCTACTAACTGTCAGGGTCTAGTCCACTGATAGGCTCTCAGTTTCTGGGAGAACATGGGACAAGCTGCTGTTGGCCCATCAGTAGCTACTTATATACCCAGTCTGCTGGTCTTGCTTTGTAACTGCAGTGACTCCATTTGTCTAGGAGAACATAGAGTTCAGTGGAGTCCATCTCATTCTGGTGATTTGAGGTAAAATATTGAGGCAGGATTTTGCTTTACTCTTTGCTTTAGGTGTATTGGCTCTCTGAAATTTTCTATCTGGTGTTGGAATATTTGTAAATTAGGAAATGTAGTATTGAGGATTTTTTAGCCAAACAGTACATAAAGGAAAAACATTTTTTTCTCACAAATGAAAAAGAATTTAAAATATTTCAACAACAGCCCACTTTATTGATATTTATTTATCAATATTTATTCACAAATGAACAATTATCTTCTCAAGTCATATCATTTTTACTTTATGTTGTTTAGTTTTTGATCAAGTCTTTTCTTTATCAGTCTTGATGACATAAAGAGAAAGAAGGTAGCCTGTCCATCTCTGTGTTCCCATACCTAAAACACCAGAGTTGTTGAGAGTGTTTTTCCATTTCTGAGATTTGACTTTAATTTTTTATTTATTTATTTATGGAGAGGGGAAGGGAGGGGGAGAGGGAGAGAAACATCAATGTGTGGTTGCCTCTCAGAAACCCCCTACTAGGGACCGGGCCTGCTACCCAGGCATGTGCCCTGACTGGGAATCGAACTGGCAACCGTTTGATTTGCAGGCCAGCACTCAATTCACTGAGCCACACCAACAAGGGCTAAGATTTGACTTACTAAGAAGAGATGCTATTCTTTAAATTCTGTGTACTTGCTGAATTAATGTTCGTTTATGATTATTCCACGTGTAAAAAGATTAAGGGGAGTTAGCAAATTACATTCTGACAAAATAGATTTTACCTAGTTAAAATATGTTGTTCTTGTTTGTTTCTTTTAGAAAAACATGTTGCCTTGTAAGAAAAAAAACTTAAATGTTACTTAGTTTTGCTGATTTGGCATGGGGAGATATGTGTGGTCATTTAAACAATGAGTCAGAGTAATGTGTAGAAGTCTTAATGTGTTAAGACATCCCTAGTAGAGAGAGTAGGGGAGATGTTAGTGGACCTTCCCTACCTGCCTGTTTTTCTGTTAGTTGTAGATTTGGGTGCAGCTTAAATTTTTGGTGAGTTTGGTGACATTAAACCTGAGGTGAGTGACAGTCTTGGATATTTTGATATCTGGGACACTATTTCTTATCTAAGATCATGTTTCTTATAAAATGTGCGTTTGTTTTCTGTTGCATTCACTTTTCCCCCTCCCTTTTACTCTTTAGCTGGCAATTCTTTGGTCCAACAAGGTGGACAGCCGCTCATCCTAACCCAGAATCCAGCCCCAGGTCTGGGCACAATGGTTAGTCAACCAGTATTGAGGCCTGTCCAGGTCATGCAGAATGCCAATCATGTGACTAGTTCCCCTGTGGCCTCACAACCAATATTCATCACCACACAGGTGAGTAGGACTCTGAATTCTGGGACTAGTGAAGAGGAGAGAAAAACTGTGAACCTTTGGGGGCTCTGACTTAGTCTTTAGTATCACTAGAGATGATTCTAAGTCCCGTCTTTTGACCTCGCTTTCTCATTTGCTATTTTGTAATTTGATGCTGACTTTTGTAGAAAGCCTAACATAGCTTACAGCTGGGTAATTGCTTCTTCATACCCCTTAGAGGGCTGTTAAGTGATTTGAGGTCTGGGTAGAAATTAGTGGGAAAGCTTGGATTCAGAAGCCTTAACACTTGGCCCTGAAGGCTTCTTGCTCTTTGCTGTTTTTCTTAAAACTGAGTATGTTGACTTTTGGACATCTGTGTGTGAAATTGGTGAAATATAGGCACATATTTGGAAGGGAAGAAAAGATGACTTACTTGATCTGTAATAGGAATTGGAGTTGGAAGCCTAATGCCGAATGTGGGATGTAAAGGCGAATGCTTCTCTTTGCCTGTGACTTCCTGAGTTACAAATTCTTTGCTTAGAAATGTGCCAGAGATTTATGGCCTTTGACGTGGACTTTGGGAATAATTTCTTACAATTGTTTGTATGTGGAATCACTCTAGTGAATACTGTAATGTCATTTTTTTCCCCTTATATGCCTTCAGCAGTTTAGGGGCCAGTCTTTGGTTGAGATTTTTTAAGCTGAGATTTTTCTTAAGACAGGAAGTAGGTTTAATTTTTGCTTATATGTACCAAAGCTTATTCTTCAGTTTTGATATTTTATCACTCAAAAGTTAGCCAAAATTCCTAAATTTCCCCATGTCAGTCATTTAAAAACTCTTTTAACTCTAGAGAGAGGAACCATTAGGAAAGAGAGTGGGAATTTTTTGGATGTAGGCCTTAATTGCAGTCTCTACTAGTGTTAGCTGATCTCCATGTTAAAGATCATTTTGCTTTTTAATGCAGGGATTTCCTGTAAGAAATGTCCGGCCTGTACAAAATGCAATGAATCAGGTTGGGATTGTGCTGAACGTACAGCAAGGCCAAACGGTTAGACCAATTACACTAGTCCCAGGTAAGGAAAAATGTCTCTCCATGTGGAATAAACTCGCATCCTGAATATTTGTTTTTATTGTCTCAATAGGTCATTTAAAAAGTGTGTTTAAGGAAAATCTAAAATATAAAAATCATATTGATTTAAGCCCTTTTTTTGAAAACTGTTTCTAACCTTTGGCCGGGTTGGTGGTTTTATTTTTCTTTTTACTTTTTACCACCCTTCATGAAATAGTAAAACAGGATTTAAATAGTCAATTTTATGTTTCTCATGTTTTAGTCAGTTAGGAAGTTTGTTCTCCTGAAGGATTATTATTAACACAAACTCTCAAATTTTACATTGCTTATAATTCTACTCATATACATGGTGAGATTATAAAGTTTATTTTGATTTAATTTTATAGTATAGATTTTTGGATATAAACTAAACAAATGACATACCCTTTGAGAATAAATATTGCTGATGACTAGTTAGGTTTTTTTTTTGTTTTTTTTTTTTAAGAAACTGAAGTACAGGATAATTTTTAAAAATCTTGTAGTCCCCAAAATCCCCCTCTGCCCAGTTCTTTATTTAGTACCTAACTTAACTATAATTGAGGCCAAAAAGGAATATCTTAGATGAGTTGTTGTTAAGGGCATCTCTGAAGCCTGTTTAAGTTTTTGTTGTTGTTCTTGGAGCCCACAGAATGTTTTCGGCCTTTAGTCTGTTGAGCTTACCCTCCCTCATTCTGATATTTCTTAAATATATGTCAGCGGAACTGTCTGCAGCTGAGCCGGGAAGCTCATCTTTGGGGCGCTCTGGTAGAGGGGCACGGTCAGTCTTCTACTCGAGTTTGTTTGAGGGAGTGGAAGACTCCTTTACTATTCTAAGAAAGATTGCTTTTTTTCAGGACCATGTCTGTCCTCTGGGCCTGTGTTTACCCATACTGCCTTCCATTCTGTACCCATTCTTTCTCTTCCAAGTTTGACCTTTCTCTTTCAAGGTCAAACTCCTTATTATATTTTTAGAATGGAAAAGCAGTGGGTAAGGTGTTTTGGGAGGAATTGATGGGAATCTTCTTTCTTCAGTTTAATGTTTTATGGGCTAGTTATTTATGCTAATTTCTTTTATCAGCTTGCATACCTATTACTTTCTTAGATATTAGAATCTATGCTGTTCTCAGTAACCTATGATGGTCACCAGTCAGTTTGGGGAATAATCTTTTCCTATTTCAGTATTTTCAGTAAAGATAGGGGCAGTGTATTTATTATAGGTGAGCTTATTGACTGAGATTTGGTACTTTTCTTTCTTTCTTTTGAAGCCCCAGGTACCCAGTTTGTTAAGCCAACAGTTGGAGTCCCACAGGTGTTCTCTCAGATGACCCCAGTGAGGCCAGGCTCCACAATGCCTGTGCGGCCTACCACCAACACCTTCACCACCGTCATCCCAGCCACGCTCACCATCCGAAGCACCGTCCCACAATCCCAGTCCCAGCAGACCAAGTCCACTCCCAGCACTTCCACTACTCCCACCGCCACACAGCCGACCTCCTTGGGACAACTAGCTGTTCAGCCTCCAGGCCAAGCCAACCAGACCTCAAATCCCAAGCTAGGTGAGACTTGGGAAAAGGAGCTGGCAGAGCTGGGACAGGGTGGTGGGTGGAGAACAGATGATTATCACTTGGCCAACATAGCTCCCTCCTTCCCCTCTCCACCTGCAGTGAGCATTACCAGCTTTGTCACTGTGAAGCGACCTGGGGTTACAGGTGAAAATAGCAATGAAGTGGCCAAACTGGTGAATACCCTTAACACCATCCCTTCCCTGGGCCAGAGTCCCGGGCCAGTGGTGGTATCCAACAACAGCTCTTCCCATGGCTCTCAGAGAACCAGCGGACCTGAGTCTTCAATGAAAGGTACATAACCTGAAGGACTCTGAGCAGCCAATCTTTCAAAAACATTAATAAGTATATGTTGTATCAGAATTCTATACTATGAAATAGAGAAATAAAATAGAATACAGTTGCTACAATCTGTTCTCACAGAAGCTTCAGTATAGCAAAGGGGATAGCCACTTATGAAAAGTGTAACTGAATCATCAACAAAGAATTTTGTAATGGTACTTTGCAGATTAGTGAGGTGGATTGATCAGGTATAGGCGGTACAATCAAAAGATGGCTTCATGGAGGAGGTGGATTTCTGAACAAGGTTTTAAAGTGAGGATTTGGTACAGAGGTTTTCACGTAAAGAAAGATATGATCATGAGGGTTTTCAAGGGTCTAGATCAGAGGTCAGCAATCTTTTTCTACAAGAGACCAGATAGTAAATATATTAGGCCTTATGCACAACATGATCTATATTACAACTACTGAACTCTCCCATGGTAGTGCAAAAGCAGCCACAGACAGTATGTAAATGAATGAGTGTGACTGTGCTCCACCAGAACTGTTTATGGACTCTTATTTTTGAATTTCATATAATTTTCATGTGCCCAAAGATCTTACTCATCTTTTGCTTTTGTTTCAACCATGTAAAAATGTAAAAACCTGCAACAAATGGTGTTGGGAAAAACGAGTATCTACGAGCAAAAAAAGAAGTTGGACCGTTACCACATATAAAAATTAACTCAGTAAATCAAAGACCTAAGCATAGAGCTACAACTATAAAACTCTTAGAAGAAAACATGGGGGGAAATCTTCATGATGTTGGATTTGGCAATGATTTCTTGCATATGACACCAAAAACACAAGCAACAAAAGAAAAAGTAGATAAGTAAGACTACATCAAAACCAAAGTGTTTAGGGCAACAAAGGATGCCATCAACACCAAAAAGGCAAGCTACTGAATAGGAGAAAATATTTGCAAATCAAGTATCTGATAAGGGATTAATATTCAGAATATATAGAGAACTTCTACAACTCGACCACAAAGGAACAAACAGCTCAATTTAAAAATGGACAGAGGTGTTGATTAGACCTTTCTTCAAAGAAGATATACTATGCAGATGGCCATTGAATCCTGAAGCAACACTAAACATCACTAATAATTAGAGAAATATAAATGACAACCACAGTGAGATACCACTTCATGCCCATCAGGATGGCTGTTATCCAAAAAACAAAATTAACAAGTGTCGGTGAAGATGTGGAAAGATTGGAAACCATTGTGCATTGCTGGTGGGAATGTAAAATAGCATGATTTTTACTATTGTTAAATTTACTACAAAAAAAACCCATAAAATTACCGTGTGATCTAGCAGTTCCACTTCTGGATATGCACCTAAAAGAATTGAAAGCAAGGACCCAACATTTGTACCTGCATCTATAGCCAAGAGATGGAAGCATCTCAGATGTCTATCAACCTATGAGTGAATACACAAAATGGTATATTGTTCAGTTTTTCAAAGGAAGGAAGTTCTGACACATACTAAACATTCATGAACCTTGAGGACATGATGTTAAGTGAGCCAGTAACAAAAGGACAAATACTGTATGATTCTACTTATGTGAGGTACCTAGAATAGTCAGATTCACAGAGACAAAGTAGAGAATGCTGTTTGCTAGGAACTAGGACGAATGGGGAATGGAGAATTGTTTCATAGGTATAGAGTTTCATTATTGCAAGGTGAAAAGACTTCTGGAGGTTGTTTGCACAACATTGTGAATGTACTTACTTGTACACTTAAAATTGGTTAAGAAATAAATTGTATGTTATATATATTTTACCATAATCAAAGACAAAAAGTAAAAGCCACTCTTTGCTCATGGGCCAGACAGAAACTGGCAGCTGGCTGGATTTGGTTTACGAGTCATAATTTCCTAACCCTTGGCCTAGAGTAAGAAGAAGAATGGTGAAAGGAATGTCCTTCTTAATGATCTCTCATGCTTGCCTACCAGCCTTGATATGTCCCTCTGGGAGTGTAACCTTTTTCCAAAAGGCCAGTAGTAATATCCAATATCATCTTATTAATCTTATCAATTCTTCTTCTTCCAGTGACCTCTTCCATTCCTGTGTTTGATCTCCAAGATGGTGGCCGGAAAATATGTCCACGGTGTAACGCTCAATTCCGTGTAACTGAAGCTTTGAGAGGTCATATGTGTGTAAGTGATATCATGTATGATGGGGATCCAGTTTAAATAGCTACCACTATATAACTCCTGTTATATTGGGAGCTTGTGAAGCAGGGATTCTAAAATGACTTGGAAGTTTTTTAAAGTGTTGCTTTGTCGTTTGGACTGTTTTAGACTAGTTGCATACTGTGGAAGGTCGTAGGATATATTTAAAGACTCAAATAGATCAGAACCTATGCAACCTTAATTCTTTAGTTGTGGTAGATTTTGAAACTGCATGGGACAGTTTAGACAACCAGAACTCAAACCAAGTTGGCCTCAGTTCATTTTCTGCTTATGTGTCATTAATGAATCAGGAGTTATTAACCAGTTCCCACCTCTAACCTTATTTTTTTTTTTTTTTTGGTATTAGTCCAGATGCAAGATTGGAACTTCTTCCTGCTAGGGAGCTCAGAACTGAGTTACGCTAGTGAGTGGTTAAGGTAGCTATAAAGCAGGAAGGAGAAGTACAGGATATGCTGTTTGGAGTGACATGTGGCTGTAAATACATATACACTAGAAAAAGAGAGACACTGGAAATGCTGTAGAAAACTGGAGGGTGAAAGCTGGATGAAACCACCTAGAAACAGAGAGGTTGGGGGGTTAGCATACTCTAGCCCTCAGGATAACCAGAATGATCATATGTCTTCTTTCTTATTAGTACTGTTGTCCAGAAATGGTCGAATACCAGAAGAAAGGAAAGTCTCTGGATTCAGAACCCAGTGTCCCTTCAGCAGCAAAGCCCTCATCGCCTGAGAAAACAGTTCCTGTTGCTTCCACACCCTCTTCAACACCAATTCCTGCTTTATCACCACCTACCAAAGTAACAGAGCCAAATGAAAATATGGGTGATGCTGTCCAGACCAAGCTCATTATGCTAGTAGATGACTTTTACTATGGACGGGATGGTGGCAAAGTAGCCCAGCTCACAAACTTTCCTAAGGTTGCCACATCTTTCCGATGCCCACATTGTACCAAAAGGCTAAAAAACAACATTCGGTAAGTGTTGGGTTTTGTTTTGTTTTTTTTTTTTTCTTAAAGAGTTATTTATTTTTAGAGAGGGAAAGGGAAGGAGAAAGGGAAAGAAACTTCAGGGTGTGGTCACCTCTTGTGTGACCCCTACCAGGGACCTGGCCCACAACCCAGGCATGTGCCCTAGACTGAGAATCAAACCTGCGACCATTTGGTTTGCAGGCCAGCACTCAACCCACTGAGCCACAGCAGCCAGGGTATTTGGTAAGTATTAAAGACCTTTGGAGGTTACGTTCGACAAAGCAAGACTGAAATTTTATGTTTAAGACTTTTTCTTTGGAAGATGGTCCTATTATCCAGTCTTGCTAAAGATTATCATTAAATCAATAGATAGTACTACAGAAGGTGAAATTGTGGTAATAAATAAAATATAACTAGATAGAGTAAGGGAGATAAGTGTATCTCCTGCCATGGAAGTCTTAGTTTTAAGAACCTTTTTCTGCACCCAGAAGAAGTGGAGGGATGGGAGCAGGTAATGTCTGTTCTGTGATTTTGCTGTTACATGTCTCCAAGGCTACTAATTTTTCTATATGTTTTCTGTACTTTCCCTTTGTGCTGTACTACAGATTCATGAACCATATGAAACACCATGTAGAACTTGATCAGCAGAATGGTGAAGTGGATGGTCATACTATCTGCCAACACTGTTATCGCCAGTTTTCTACTCCCTTCCAGCTCCAGTGCCACTTGGAAAATGTTCATAGTCCCTATGAATCGACTAGTAAGTTTGGAAACTCTTAAACTCTAAGGATGTACTTAGCTCTTTATCATTGAATGACACTAGGGGGTGCTGGTTGTATTTATTTGTATGTGGGTAACAGTGTAGAGGAAGTACTTCGTGTATTCATCAGTCAGTTCCTTACTTCGCTTGCCCTATTTTCTTTTCAGCCTGACTTATGTTCTGTTCAGCATGATTGAGTTCAGTGCTAGATCCTGAATTATGATGGGCTTTGGGTCAGGACCACTGGAGAGAGAGATGTGCAGTGGATTTATCACCTAGATCCTTTTATAGAAGGAGTATCTATATTTGAACTTAGTCCCCTGATAGGTTTTATGTAGGATAGAAGACAATATTTATTATAAAGTAACTTACAATTGAGATCGTGCTTTTAAAAAATTAAGTCATTTACTTAAGACCATACACATCAGTAAGGTGACATTGTGAGACTTTGAGCCCAGTCTTCTAGAATATATCCTGTGTCCTTCAAGGGATTTCTGGTTGAAGACACAAAAGTTATGTAAATATAGGAAAATGTAAGAACAACACAGTATATTTATTATAAACATAAGTATTGTATGTTTCACCAAGAGTAGGTGAAATAGTTCAGAGAAGGAGTAAGGTCCTTGTGGCAAGACTTCACAGAAAGTCATGTTTAAGTTTTTAGGGTCTTTAAATGCAAGAAGAATTTAAGATTGATGGTAAGTAATAAGAAAAGTTTTTAGGTGATGGGAAAAAAACATGAGCAGAGGCGTAAAGACCAGAAATCTGCATATGAATTTGATGCTTTTGCTGCAAATTAAAAACTGTGACTAAAATAATTAAATAATAAGGATGTCTATTCTGTCATTTAACTGAAAGGGCTTCAAGTCCAGAACTTGAGTGCACTGCTTCTAAACATTTCTCTGGTCTCTGGCTGTGTTAGCCTCAGGCGTTACATTCAGACACAAAATCATGCGGATGAAGAAGAGACCATACCTTCCTGTGTCTTTTCTGAATCTGTTTCTTACAAGGCAGAATTGCTTTCCCTTTATATCTCCTTGGTCTTGGTCATATTTGCCTGGGGAATGGGATTGCCATGAGTGGCTTAGACTAGTACTGTTCAAAGAAGGAGAAAGTGAGCTACACATTTAATTTAAAGTTTTTAGTAGTTATTTAAAATAAAGTTTTAAAAAGCTGAAATTAATTTTAATAGTATATTTTATTTAACTCATATGCAAAATGTAGTTACTGGAGCATATATTCACAATTTTAAAATTAATGAGATATTTAACTTTTTTCCCACTAAAAAAGATTTTTAATGTTGTGATAACTGCATGGTGACAGATGATTGCTAGACTTAGTGTGGTTATGACATTGTAAGGTTAATAAATGTTGAATCAGTATATTGTACACCTGAAACTAATATTGTATACCAAGTCTACTTAAAATTTTAAAAGTGAAAAATTGATTTAAAAAAATTCTGGTATATATTATTACACTCACAGCAAATCTCAGTTTGGGCTTACCACATTTTAGGTGTCTGCAAGCCACATGTCACTGGTGGTTACCATATTGGACAATGAAACTAATCATTTAAGAGTGGAGTGGATTTTGAAATCAACCATCATATCACTGTGTTGTAGTGGCAGAGTAGCCAATTTGGTCCAGGTTAGGGCCCCAGATTCCTCACTGTCAGCGATAGGAAGCCTAGAAAACTCATTCGCACCTCCGGTGAAAATATCTAACTCATTTTTGTACAGAATCTGGTCAGTGGGTTTTTGTTAGTCCATTTGTGTATGTATGGACTGTACGTAGGAAAGATAAGTGGAAGTTTTTCCTTTATAGAAAGAGGAAACAGTGCAGAACCTCATCAGTCTTTTTCTGTTGGTTTACTACTCTGTTATCCCTGACTTTTAAGGAAGAAAATATTTTACTTTTACTTTCTGGTGTTTTTAAATTGAATTATATATACAATTATATTTTGTTCCTAAATACTTCAGTATGTGTCTCTTAAAATGACTTTTCTCTAAATAACCAGAGTTCCTTTGGCAGGATCTAACAGATTTAATCATAAATTAATCTCTAATATCTAGTCCTTTTTCAAATTTCCTGAATTGTCCCCAGAACATCAGTGGATTAAATATATTTAATTGGAGTGACAATGTAATCTTAATAGCGTTGTCTTTTTCTTCATAATGTTCAAGGGCAGTAAACTGAGGGAGAGGTAGGATTGAGGAAGGAATGCTTCAGGGGTCTTAATAACCAAGTTCAAGTGTTAGGAGGATACTGTATGGAAAAAAAGACTTAATTGCTTGATGAAATCTTGCAGTGCATGGAGTGATGAGGTTGGATGACCCTTAGAAAGGCATAAGGACTCTATCCTTACATAATTTGGAGAATAGGAAGCAGACACTGTTAGTAGTTAATACCTATTCTCTCAAGGTAGAGACTGCTTAGGTGTTCAGATGGTAAGGTTAGTGGTGCTGGGGAGGGACAGTGTTAGGAAAGTCACTTTGGAAAATCACTTTTCCCTCTTGAATATTTTCCATACCAGCTTCTTCCCCTGTCAAACAGATGTGAAAGGTTACTAGAGATCTCTTAAATCTACTGATGTCTTAGGTGCCTACCTCACTGATTTTCTTGATAGAAGATAATACATATAAATCTTAGCTTGGTATTAGTGATTACAAATTGCTTGATGTTATTATTATGGATGTTGTGTGATAGCTGTAACAACAGAACTGATATGTAGGTTGTAGGAAAAGCCTCTGAGGTTGAATGAAATTGCCCTGGGAAAGGATAGAGAGTAAGAAAGGGTTGGACAAGAGGTTGCAAAACACCAATGCTTCAAGCCTTTCTAGAAAAGAAAAAACTGAAGAAGTTGAGCGAATGGAATTAAGAGGTAAGGCGGACAAAACAGGAGAAAATATTGTCATGCCCCTAGCAAGTGTTTCCTAGGCGTGTCATGCACTTCTCTACCTCCATGTCTTTGCTCCTGTTCTTCTCTTGGCTGCTCTGCCTGCAAACTCCCATCCTTCCTTCAGGGTTCAGCTTGTATAGCTTACAGCTTTTCCTCCTTCCTCTAAGTGCAGAGTATTTTATTTTTGTATGTATGTGTCCCGGTAACGCCTAATGTACCTTCAGGCAGTGGTTCTATATGGGGTGCAGACCCGTTTGAGAATAAACACAAAACTTGTGAATCCTCTTTCTAGAAAAATGGACAATTTTCCTCTTTTGCAAATAATTTCAGAGGATACTTGGATTTCCTGAGACCTCCTTCCTGGATCTCAGATGAAAAACCCTGGGGCTTTCTGCATGTTTGTTTTACTTTAAAGAATTAACTTCACTCATCTTTTTTGGGGGTGGGGACTAGAGTTGGACATTGTCCAGTAAATGCTTCAGTCTTCAAATTTATAGTTTCTATACTTGCAAAAACTTGAAAATAATTTCAGTGACAATAAGAAAAATATAAATAACCACCTATATTTTGCTTCTATAATTCAAAATATGGAGCAATTAAAATTTTTACCAAAAACTCAGAATTGAAACCTTATAGGCTGCAATTGATAAAATGGGCAGTTTCAAAATTGTTACCTCAAATTTGTTAGCACTATCATAACACAATTAACTCCTAACAAGGCAAGAACTTACGTTCATGATTCTCAGTTTTTTGAGGACAAATTCTTATTGGAATTCACTTAAGATGTTCAGTAATGCTTACTGAATTATTAATATGAGATAATCATTATCTATCCTTAAACAAAAGAATTAAGTAATGTAGTATTTTGAAAGGATCGATTTGGTAATGACATGGAAAAATAAATATTGTATTTATTGGCAAAATTGGAGGAGTTGGAATTCACATGATTAGCAGAAGGAAATTATGTGGGCTTGTGTCAAGATTTTGCCTGTGAGATTGGAGAAGTGACACTTACTAGATGCATTTTGAAATAATGGTGACAGAGCACAGGAGTATGGATTCAGAGATAGTGCCCATGTTTTGAGTTTAGGAAGAGGTCGGGTAGTGAGAATGAAAACAATAGGAAGCAGGATGCTGCTGCTTTAAGTTATAGTTGATGGTAGACTGTCCAATTAAAATGGCCTTGTGGATAATTCAAAATCTAGAATGGGGCTTTGGTAAGAAGTCTGAGCTAGAGACAAGGTTAGTTATCAGCAACAGAGATACAAAGAGAGAACCATTTTAAAGAAAGAGACTAACTAAATGGTTTTTTAACTATGGAAAATGAAGGTATGGAACTCAGAAAATAAAGTGAGTCAGCGGGACCTCAGTCTTACTTTCAGGTGGGTTTACTGATTACTTTTCTTCTTACAGCCAAGTGCAAGATCTGTGAGTGGGCATTTGAGAGTGAGCCACTGTTTCTCCAGCACATGAAGGATACTCATAAGCCTGGAGAGATGCCTTATGTTTGCCAGGTATTACCTTTTTCTCTAGAGAGCTTTAGCTGTTTTGCTCTCAGGCTGAACATAAAGAATCCACTCGTGACCATTGCTGAACACCTACCGCACACATGCAGTTTTAGGAGCACTGAGGAGATACAGAGGAATTGTAAACACAGGTCCTGTTTTTAGGATTCTCCATGTAGGAGACAAACATGAAGTTACAGACACCTGTACTGAGCGAGTGTCTGTGTTCTGAACTTCCCTTTGGAGATGGACAGAGAAAACCTCGTTCCTCTTATCCTCTTATCCGAAAAACGTGAATTGTTCTCGGACTTTTCTGTCCTTTCCCATTTTTATCTTAATTCACAGCGGAGTTTATCACAAACATGGCCCTGTGTTACAAAGTCAGAAAAATGATTTGATATATATATTTAAGGAATTGTGTTCTCATATTTCATTATTTTTGTTGCTGTCTCCCTCTTGAGGCCTCAGCTGTTTGCTCACTCTGAGCTTACTTCCCCTCTTATGTGACTCAGGTGTGTCAGTATCGCTCCTCACTCTACTCCGAGGTAGACGTCCACTTTCGGATGATCCACGAGGATACGCGGCATCTGCTGTGCCCGTACTGCCTGAAGGTCTTCAAAAATGGCAACGCATTCCAGCAGCATTACATGAGGCACCAGGTACCAGGCACTAAGCAGTTACCGTTTTCTTATTTTTTAAATTTGTGAATGCTGGGACCAGGGCCAAGCTAGGGAAATAATTTTGATAGAGAAGAGTACACAGGGTCTGGCACAAATAATGCCCCTTTTGTATTACAGAGTCTTTTATTACAAAATTATAAGCATGTAATTCTGTAACTTCACACTGTCACACTCAAACACACCATGTGACATTTTAGGTGAAATGTTCAAATTAAAACTATAAATTATTACACCCATAGCATTGCCCTACCAGCTACACTCAAGCAGGCATTATTTCTGCTGGACTCTGTACATGTGTTTGCAAAAGTTTACTGCGTTTTGATTATATACATCGCACTAGGCTTAGGTGCTAAGGGATTTGCCGGCAGACAAGACAATTACACAGTATGATAAAGCTTGAAGAATGTTGTGTTAGGGGGAATACAGAACATAGGAAAGCATGTATGTATTCGGGGAGCCTACTAAGGCTTCCGGGAAGAGGAGTGTTCAAGACCTGAAGGGATGAGTAAGGGTGAGCCAAGTGAAGTGGAGTAAAACAAAGTGCTTGAAGGCACAGAGTGAGAGTGTGGAGGTTCAGGGAACTGAAAGAGGTTCATTGTGAAGTGTAGGGTCCAGGGGGAGGTTGGCAGGTAGAGAACAGATCTTGGCGAATCTTGTAAGCCATGAAAAGGCAATTCAACATTATAATAAGTCATTGGGAAGCCATTAAAGGGGTTTTTAAGTCCTGGAGTGATGTGTTCAAATTTATTTTTAGTTATGATTACACACTGGCTGCATGAGGGAGAGTAGATTAAAGAAGATTAAGACTAGATGTAGGGAGACTAGCCAAAGGCTTTTTCAGTTTAGGTGAGAGACGATAGTGGCTATTGGCTTTTGAAATGAAGAAAAAGAAGATAAAGTTGAAAAATATTGACAAGGTAAGTGGTGTTTATGATTTTAGGGATTAATGATTTAGGGATGGAAGTAAGGGAGTAGCAAGTTGAAACTAGTGCTTAAGAATCTGTCGTGGGTAATTGAACGAATGGTGGGTTTATTTACTAGAGAAAGTAAAATTGGGGAAAGGATATAAATTTGAGTATTCTGAGTTAGCAGTATCTGTGACAACATGTACTTGTCTGTTAAACTAGTAGGTGGATGTGCAGACCTGGGATAAAAGCCTGGGTTGTGGAAAAGTTACCTCATAGTCATCATTCCGTAAATTCTGTGGATTTTAGACCTTTAAGTGTCATCCCAACTACTACCCCCTGTCACTGAGAATAAGGCGAAGGTTTGGGCCTTCGAAGTCCTGATCCCCAAGCCTGAGCCATCGTCCTAGTAGGAAAATCAGAAGATTCTTGGTGTTAAGGAACATGGGAGAAGGAGAAAGTATATTTCAAAGAAAAGGTTGTGATCAAATGTTGCAGGAAGCTATCAAGCAAAAGAGAAACTTTGAGGCTGACCTGAGCGTTTTGTTGGTTAGTAAGGTGGAAGTCAGATTTCAGCAGCTCAAATGAATGAGAGCTAAGGAAATGGAGAAAACTTCTTTAAGAAGTTTGCTTAGGAAGGCAGGGACTGAGGGAGGTGGATTGGGGGAAGAGGTAGTGAGGGAGAATTTGTTACTGTGTGTGTTTTTAAGATGGAATACATGTGACTTTGTTGAAAAATGCTACAAGAAAGGAGGCGCCAGAGGAGAGTGAAGGTACATAGAGGGCACAAAACAGAGAACAAGATGGGTGCACCTGTGCTTAATGTTCACATGTGTGCAAAATGCCCGTGCTGTCACTTATAAACACCCTCTTGGACTCACACACTCATTGCACAGCAGTGACTGCTGAAAATCCACCACAGATTTGTGTTCAAATAGCAGCAAGGAGATTGGTCACTTGCAACTCAGCTGAGACTATACAGCCTCCTATCCTAGAGGAGAAAATCCTAGGCATGCATCCTTTTGTTGAAGGACTTGAATACACAGCAGTCTGAATCCTCAAAATGGTCTGTCTCACAGGGAAGCATACCTGTATAGATTGATGTTTTAAGAGGAAAAAGAGTAAGGTGTGAAAAGTGCTGTCATTTCTGTTGTCAAAGAAAGGAGAAGCAGGGAGGTGATGATGCAGAGGTATGTGTTCATAACGTGGTTATATGCATAGACCAGACTGTCCATGAGAGAGGAAACCCAGGAACTGGTAACAAGTTGTTTTTATGGAAAGGTACCGGAGATCAGAGTTGAAGGCAAACTTAAAATATGAAGGTGTGCAGGATAAATAGTATGATTTATTTTTACCATGTACATTTTATTGCATTTAAAAAATACAGAACAATTTCCAGAAGTAGATAGCACTGTCTGCCTTGTAAAGATAAAGTATGAGCAAGTAAAGCTTGAATCTCTCAATCCAAATTCCTAGAGCAAGTCAGGAAGAGATGATTTGAGGACCTAGTCTTCTGGCTTTGAGTCCACCTTTCTTTGAGACTGGGAGGCGATGAATCTCAGTGGGAGGTTTTTGCTGTTGTGTTGTGTATTTTCTTACTCTGAAATTATCAACAGAAAGATGAGAAGAATGGTATGGTTGGCACTGATCTACCTTCTCCTCAGGGAAGAAAAAGATTCTCTTTTTTTCCCCCCCTTCAGAAGAGGAACGTTTATCATTGCAACAAATGTCGGCTGCAGTTTCTCTTTGCCAAGGACAAAATTGAACACAAGCTTCAGCACCATAAAACCTTTCGTAAACCCAAGCAGCTGGAAGGTTTGAAACCAGGCACCAAGGTAAAGGGTTTGTCAGCATTTCCTTTACAGACCCAGGAGAGGAGTAGAGGTTTTCAGTATCCGATGTCTAATTGTTTCTTCCCTTGACCCACAGGTGACAATCCGGGCTTCCCGAGGGCAGCCACGAACTGTTCCGATCGCCTCCAGTGAAGCACCTCCCAGCACCTTGCAGGAGGCAGGACCACTGACCTCGTCAACAGACCCCCTGCCAGTCTTCCTTTATCCCCCTGTTCAGCGTAACATCCAGAAGAGAGCTGTTAGGAAAATGTCAGTGCCTTCTTCTAGAGGCCAGGGGCTTGGTGGGCATGACTGTTCCTCCTACCAGTGTAATCTGGTCACTCCCTCTTTTTGGTCCTCACTCGAGGACATGCTTTTAGAGAGAAGGAAAGGGAGGGAGGCTGAGAGGGAAGAAACATTGATGTGAGAGCGAAACATCAATCAGTTGCCTTTTGTTTGTGTCCCAACTGGGGGCCGAACCTGCAACCTGGGCATGTGCCCTCATTAGGAATTGAACCCACAACCTTTTGGTTTACTGGACGACACTCCAGCCAAGTGAACCACACCAGCCATTGCTAATCTGGTAGCCTTTTAGCAGGATCTGTTGTCTAAGTTTCCTACAGTTTGGGGATCCCAGGGTCAGTTAAGTAAATCTTTCTTGTTTCTTGACAGGAGTGTCATGGGCCGGCAGACATGCCTGGAGTGCAGCTTCGAGATCCCAGATTTCCCCAATCATTTCCCTACTTATGTTCACTGCTCTCTGTGTCGCTATAGCACCTGCTGTTCTCGAGCCTATGCCAACCACATGATCAAGTAAGTCATGGTTGAACCCCTGTTTCTATCTGGGAATTGCGATTCTCCAGAACTCTTTTTATTCTCTCCCTTGTTTATAGTATGTTATCTCTTTCAACTCTTAGAGTTGTTTTGTTCATCTTCTCTGAGCAGAGTAAGAGGCCAGCCTATGTTCATTTGGCTTTGATGGGCTGTGTTCTGATTTTCTGGAATCTTCTACTCGAAGTGAGGTTCAAGGATGAACAGCACTACATGGAAGCTTCTTAGAACTTCAGCCTCTGCCCCTTCCCCCTCAGGCCTTCTCATTTGCAGCGTGCATTTCCATAGATCCCTGTCCCTCAATGTGATTCATATGCATATTAATAAAAGTAGTTATATGGTAGAAAAACTGGCATGAGTTAAGGTTTGGATGGATTGACTAGGCATCTCTTTTTTTGGGTCATAGTCAGTGGCTGGTGATCTTTAGTTTAGCCAACAGAACCCTGTAACTCATACCACTTATTCTTTGTCTTTCTCAGCAATCATGTTCCACGGAAGAGCCCCAAGTATTTGGCTTTGTTTAAAAATTCTGTGAGGTAAGGAAAAACTAATTGGTGGTCTCTGAATTTTTCACGTTGTTACCTTAGATCCTTTTAACTGTTTGGGGGAGGGTGGGTATGTGAATGTGAATTAATTTGGGAAAGAGAAGAAAGAACACTCTTTTATTAAGGCCTCAAAACTTAATTCTCTGTAGTTCACTGCTGTATTTGACTTCTGTACTCTTGGCTCTTTCTTAGTGGAATCAAGCTGGCCTGCACTTCTTGTACCTTTATTACCTCTGTGGGGGATGCCATGGCCAAGCATTTGGTATTCAACCCCTCCCACAGATCCAGCAACATTCTGCCACGAGGTAAGTAGGAGAGAGCTGGGGTTAGCAGGACAAGAAAAACATAAGGATACAGGGGATGTTACATGAGTCAGAGCATCCATACCAGGAGTAACTCTTCACTGTTTTGACATGCTTCACAACATTGGAAGCATTCTAACCTGAAATTACAGAAGACTTTAGTTGGTAGTAGGTTTCTTTTTTTGGTTGAAATCTCAAGACACTGTCTTTAGAAGCTTGTTTCTTCACTGAGTTAACTTTTTTTTTTGGTCTCATTTTCCATAGCACTCACTTGGACGTCTCACTCAAGGTAACAGAAACTCACTTTATGGTTTAATTTCTTATTTTGCAGTATGTTTGGTCTTTTTTAATTATTATTACTACTATTACTATTACTAATATTATTATTATTATTATTATTATTATTATTATTATTATTATTATTACTGTTACTTTGTTTTTCTGGTTTAACTGAGGTTTTTCTTTTTCTCTTTGCTAACCCTTTAGGCATGGCCAGCCTCGTGACAGAGTGCATGACCGGAGCTTGAAAAATATGTACCCTCCTCCGTCCTTCCCCTCTAATAAAGCTGCCACTGTGAAATCTGTGGGCGCCACCGCAACTGAGCCTGAAGAGCTACCAACGCCCATGGCCCAGGCGCTCCCATCACCCGCTTCAACTGCAACGCCACCACCAACCCCCACTCACCCCGAGCCATTAGCCCTCCCACCCTTGGCTACAGAGGGGGCTGAATGTCTGAATGTTGATGACCAGGATGAAGGGAGCCCAGTCACCCAGGAACCTGAGCCAGCCTCAGGGGGTGGGAGTAGCAGTGCAATTGGCAAGAAGGAGCAGCTGTCTGTGAAGAAGCTTCGAGTGGTGCTGTTTGCCCTCTGCTGTAATACAGAACAGGCAGCTGAACACTTCCGAAACCCCCAGCGACGGATTCGCCGTTGGCTTCGTCGCTTCCAGGCCTCCCAGGCGGAGAATCTGGAGGGCAAATATCTGAGCTTCGAGGCAGAAGAGAAACTGGCTGAGTGGGTGCTTACCCAGCGAGAGCAACAGCTACCTGTAAATGAAGAGACCTTGTTCCAGAAGGCCACCAAAATAGGACGTTCTTTGGAGGGAGGGTTTAAGATCTCTTATGAGTGGGCTGTGCGTTTCATGCTGCGGCACCACCTGACTCCCCATGCTCGGCGCGCCGTGGCCCACACCCTACCTAAGGATGTGGCAGAGAATGCAGGACTCTTCATTGAATTTGTACAACGGCAGATTCACAACCAGGACTTACCGTTGTCTATGATTGTGGCCATTGATGAGGTCTCCTTGTTTCTGGACACAGAGGTGTTAAGCAGTGATGACCGAAAGGAGAATGCCCTGCAGACAGTGGGCACAGGGGAACCTTGGTGTGATGTGGTGCTGGCCATTCTGGCAGACGGCACTGTCCTCCCCACCCTGGTTTTCTACCGAGGACAAATGGATCAGCCTGCTAATATGCCAGACTCTATATTGCTAGAGGCAAAGGAAAGTGGCTATAGTGATGATGAGATCATGGAACTGTGGTCAACTCGAGTGTGGCAGAAGCACACCGCTTGCCAGCGCAGCAAAGGCATGCTTGTGATGGACTGTCATCGCACCCACTTGTCAGAAGAGGTGCTGGCAATGCTTAGTGCCTCTAGCACTTTGCCTGCAGTGGTCCCAGCAGGTTGTAGCTCCAAAATTCAGCCGTTAGACGTATGCATCAAACGAACGGTCAAGAACTTCCTGCACAAAAAGTGGAAGGAGCAGGCTCGGGAAATGGCAGACAGTGCATGTGATTCTGATGTCTTGCTGCAACTGGTGGTGGTCTGGCTGGCTGAGGTGCTGGCTGTCATTGGGGACAGTCCAGAGCTGGTTCAGAGGTCCTTCCTTGTGGCTAGTGTTCTGCCTGGTCCTGATGGCAACATAAACTCACCGACAAGAAATGCTGACATGCAGGAGGAGCTAATTGCCTCCCTAGAGGAGCAACTGAAGCTGAGTGGGGAACAGTCTGAGGAGCACTCGGCTTCTACTCCACGACCCAGGTCATCTCCTGAAGAGACAACTGAGCCTGAAAGCCTTCACCAGCTCTTTGAGGGTGAAAGTGAGACCGAGTCATTCTATGGCTTTGAAGAAGCTGACCTAGATCTGATGGAGATTTGAGTGTTGGGGTCATGCGGGGTGGGGCGGGGAGTGTGAGGGAGGGTAGAGGGGTTAGGGAAAAGGGGGTATACCAGGTGGAGTTATTTGGTTTATATTTTTTAATTTTATGCCACCACTGGCCCCTGATGTTGACTTATACTTCCCTGTGGATTTGTGGATTATTAGGAAAACCAGTAGTGATCATGTCTGAGCCGAGGAGCTGTCATTCACTTACGCTAAAAACAGGTTTTTGTGACTTTTTTTTTAAAACTCAAATCACTGTGTTTGGTATTTTTCTGACAAAATCAAGAAAAGAAAAAAAAAATCTTCCGTGGACAAATGTTAAATATTTTTGTTTCCCCTTTTACCTCAATTGTGTCATAGTACATCCGGGTTTGTTTGTTTCACTCTGTGGCCACTGTCTTTGGGCATGATGCTATCCGACCATTGTCAATGTGAGGACATTTCTGAAGATGGGAGAGAAATATGTAGCTCACAAGCTGGTTTATTATATATATGGATAAAAAACTTTTTTCATTGTGGTCTTAACACTTTTATATAAAAATGAAAATGGAAAAAACATCCCACTGAACTCTTTCTTCCTTCTCCTTTCTTACCTTCCCTCTCCAGAGAAGTTGGTTTCTACAGCAACCCGATATAAAATTGTGGCTTTAAAAATGCATGAAACCACCTTAATCATCCAGAATGATGAATAATTTTTTTCCTCACCACCCTCCCTTCAACAAAAATACGAGAAAATATTCTTTGCACTTGCGATCCTTGGCCCTTTTCCCTTTCTCACACCATCACTCTGGACAAAGGATCACACATGTCATTAACAAGCAAAAGGTATTGAGGTGATCACAATCTTAGGGTGGAAGCCATTCCCAGTGTGGGGGTCTTAATCCTGCAGAGCCCCAGGGTCCGTCCCTGCTTCGTTGAACTTCATTTTAAGTGGACAGCCTGCCTGTTCAAGAGACACACTCCTACAGCCAGGAGCTAATTGTGCAAGAAGTTAAATGTTGAACTTTAAGAAGAAAATACCACTTGTTGAAATCCTGCTTACCCTGTGGCTTTCTCATATTTCTCTTAATGCTTAGAGAAGAGTCTGACTTGAAGAAATACATGGGGGTGTGCACAAAGAAAAAGACATGAATCTTTATTTTTCACTGCCAGCTTCAAGGAAATTTTTTTCTACAATTTGCATGAGGGGTTTTTAAAAAATTGTATGTACTCATGGTTATAAACAATTGTACTGTAACAGAGAAAAGGAGCAAAAATCGTAAGTCCATCTCTCATAGCAACACCATTCTCTCCATCCTGAGTCTTTGAGCAGCGTTTCCTTCCTGTGAGCCAAGGAGGCAGCCTGCACAGGCTTGTAAATGGTTCGTCTTTAAAATGTACATAAGTGGAACATTTAATAAAGTGAAGGGAAATCAGTTTATAAACAATGTTTCCCCCTCCCCTAGGCGACCCTATTTTAATAGGCTTTCACAGACTGGCACATGCTTAAGATGTGATGGGCCTTGTGGTACAAGTGTGATGTTTGTTACCACCTGTTTCTCCTCACCCCAATCTTTTGCTTTTGTTGTTTTTTTTTTTTTAACCCCCAGAACACTATAACATAGTGAACTGGAGGGATCCCTCCCATAAACAGCTTGACCATCTTTGGAACCTGTGGCATCTGAAAAATGAACTGAGGATCCATTTGGGCTTCTCTCCCCCAAGCTTTTTGCCTGATGCCATTTTTGATAGAATATGGACTTTCAAGTCAATCCTTTGCCTTTCAGAAAGATCAAGAACTGGTCAACTTTTATCTACAATGACCTAATTCTTCTCTTTGGTAGTCTCCGCAGCAGCCCAGCCTTAGCAGAGCTGGGTTCCTGGCCTCTGCACACTGTGTGACTTTCTCGGTGGGTAATTTTTGTGAGACCATAATACCAACTGTGGGTCAGCTGGGTTTTGGCCAGGAAGTTATCTTTGTGGATTCCAACCGCATGGCTTAGTGGTAGAAGGACTTTTTTAAAAAAATAATTCAGTTTAATCAATAAAGTATTTATTGACTACTTTCTGTGTTGAGACTGAATGTGTGGAGTGCTCAAATTGAAAGCTCATGGTTTTCCTTAATGTACTAGTTTGTTGCAATCATGATGATACAAAGGAAGGCATGTTTTGATTTCCCCCTCCCCTCTCATGTAATGCATTTCTACATGTTTTTGGATTTGCTGTCCATATTTCTTTCTCAAAAACATATGCATCAGAATTACCTAGGGTGTTCATTTTAAAATTCAGGTTTAACACCATTCTGGAGATGGAATTTGGCTAATCCCCCAACCTGTAGGACTCCCAGCTATGCTTAAGGACATTTTAACGAACACACAAATCTTGTAGGTTTTCTGACAGTGCTAGAAAATTAGTAATAAGTCTGCACAATAAACATTGGGGTTACAGGTTGGAATTACTTAGCATTTCCCATACAGAGGCTGAATGGGGAGGACTGAGGCTGTCAGTTCCAGGTTGAGGGCAGCCTTACACGGAACAGCTCTACTAAGTGCCACATTTTATTTTTGAAATGGTGGTTTAACTAAAACTAACTTGTAGCCAACATTAACTAGGAATTGTATTTCAGAATCTAGTGCATGGGTGGAAGTGTTGAAAAATATTAAACACAAAAACCAGTTAGATTATTCCACAAGGAATAAGCCTGGCTTCCACACAAAGCTGCCTTCACAAACAAAGACCACAGTGGGCCTTCAGTACTGGCACGCAGAGGACTCCATGTCCACAGAACCAAGAGCCAAAGGTTCTCTGATCAGGGAAGGAGTTAGTGGTTAGTGGTTTTACTCTTGGTGTAACCTAGTCAGACAGAATACAACTACTCAGCAAGGTTTCAAAAGATTTATTTTACAAAAGAAAAGTCTACCTTTGAACCAGCCAAGTTCAAAGTTGGAAGAAGGGTACAACTTCAGTTCTGGATAATGCGTCTGCGTTTCATTCAAAGCCACTAAAAAGGAAGATAGCATAATAAAATTGTGAAGCCACAGGGAGAGGAATCTCCTAAAAGCAATTCTATCCGACCAGAACACATTACACCCAGATAATTTTGGGGTTGAGATTTCAAAGTGGAAAAAAAAAAAAAATCTAGCTTAGTGCAAGCCAAGGTGTTGCCCAACTCTTCTACCACCTATTTTTCTACTGTAATTTTAATTTCAATCACCTGATCATATGGGCAATATCCCAGCTGGTCTCTGCAGACAGTGGTCCCTCTATTTCAACACCTTTTTCGGTCACTGTGGCGATTTGGAACTGAAAGAAAGCAGAGCTCTCAATGAAAATGTCCACCCCCACATGAAAGAAATCTCTGGAGCTTGTCAAAGGTCAAGTAGAAGGTTTTTTCCTAACATGGAAATAGAGAAATGGGGCAGACTGTTCTTCAAAGCACAGAGACCCCAGGCAAGTATTCAAAAGAATTAGACTACTTCCAATTAGATCCCCATCACCTTTATCATTCACGCCCCTCCTCACCCGGTTGTAAGAACGGGCATCTCGATAGTACAGGACTCGCATGCAACGTTCCACTAGCTCTCGGGCCTCAGTTTGGCTCAGCACTGGCTGCTTCTCCAGAACTTCTCGAAGCAGAGGCTAGGGAGATTAGAGAAAAAACATGGGAGATATGAGGGGCTGAATACCAGGGTATTTGTCTCATCCATGGTGTAATATACACAAATGAGTGAAAAGGAAACATTCCACCTACTATCTCTTCAGAATACACTCTGCTTGCCTGTGCTAAGACTCACCTACAGGGGAAGTTCTAGGGTGTCTTCTCTTTGCACGTGTCTACTGACTCCTGGACATGCCTTGTCATTGGAATGTAAGTGCCATACTCACAGCCTCCGGACTACAAAAAGAATCTGCCCAGCAATAGGAATCCTAGTCTGTTCCTCATGTCAGAATTATAAAACAAGCACACCACCACTAACTCTATTGCCTTCTGTCTTCCCCTCTCTCTGACCTTTTAATTCACTACTTACCTGAGCCAAGTATGCACCATAGCCAGTGGCCAGCGAAGGGGCTTCATAGGCTACACCAAGCATGTCCACGTAACCGAGGAAGCTAACAGGACACAATAGGTCAAAGAATTCATTTCACCTTAGGTTTCTGTATCTTAGCTGAAGGATGGAACCATGGGGTCTAAGACTTGAGATTTACTCAGAGGGAAAGATACACACACTACACAGGCACTACAGGTTAGGCTGTCAAGGAAATGTTACTTGTACTTAAATCAACCTCTCTCCATCAGAATAGCCTCCAATGACGACGGTGTTCCACAGGGGATTCATCTTGGAGCGGCGGCTGTACATGGCCCTGGTCAGCCATGAATGAATCGCTCTAGGGCTATAGCTGTGTCCATCTCCCAACAACTCCTCATCAATCCTTAAAAAGAAATTGTGAGAATACGAAAGTCATTACCTACGTTCACCCCACCCCCAAGGGCGTCACCACAATCCTCCCCATTTTACACCCCCTAATGCCAAAAACTTTATTGCAAACACTCCCACGTGTTCCACCCCCAACAATTCTCCCTGTCCTCCTCTGCGGCCTCAAATGTCTCCATCTTACAACTTCTTGACGAGCCAAAAACCAGCAGATTCCCTTCCCTACTTGGGAACTACGCCCTGTTCTCTAGATGACTTACACCATCTGGCTGAGAACTTGCTTCAAGTATTGGAAATCAGCGTAGTCTCCGGAAGCACCCAGCATGGTACTGTCGTTGACTCGCATAATGCGAGAGATGTTGCGGAAACGGGCCAAGGAACCGTAGGAACCCAGCATGTCTGCTGCAATCACCACTCCGCCTTCAAATTTCACGCCCAGGACCGAGGTCCCGGTCACCATGGGGTTCCTGCAGAGAGAGGGAGGGGTCTGCAGAGGCGGCGCGGGGAAGAGGCTGAGTCTTCCTGCGCAGTGAGTTCTGCTTCGGATTTTCCACGGCTCCTCACCGCCCCTCGCCTTTCCCAGCTCTCTTGGAAACTGCCGAGCGAACCGAGCCCCACAGGCCCTCCCCCTCCGCGGGCTGAGGCGCCCAGAGCTTACTGGGTGCGCGTAATCGGACCCCCGTGGAGCGCCGACGCCGGGTCCAGGAAGGAACCGGGAGTGGGTGGAATGCGATAAAACTGCCCGGGGGCCGGACCCCCGGCCCAGAGTCCGGACCGAGACTCCCAAAGAGCTTCCATCTTAGTCACGGTAGCAGAAGAACTGGAAGTGCTTGCGCCAGCGGAAGCGGAAGTGACCCTTCAGTGCCACACTTGGCCTCTTCCTGTAAGCCACTTCCAGCGTCCATGCTGGTGAGGTCCTTACGGATCCTACGGGCGTTCTGGGTGGCGACCCAAACCCCTAGAGTTGGAATTGCGTGACATCGCCTCGCGCCGCCGTAGAGGTGGGTTAGATGAGCGTGTCCTGACGCAGAAATTTAAGGAAGAGGAGGGGGTGTGGAAGGTAGGTGGAGGAGAAGGGCACTTCAAGGCTCTTACCTTCAGCGAGGAGACTGAATTTCTCCTGTCCATTGTGGATCAAAATCCCCACATGAAACTAACAGTGAATCCTACACTGTATTTCTCATAGCAGCACCACATGGCAGGCATTATTGAACAATATGATAGATAAGAAACCGAGGCTTGGGTTTTAGTGATTTACCCGATCTCACAGCTGGTAATGGTAGCTCTGAGTCTTCAAACCCAGAATTTAAAAAGGAATCATACAGTTGCGTATGCCCTGGGGTGTGTGGTATCTCCGTTGGATTAATCACTCAATAGGATCTTGGACAAATCTCTGAAAGTTTTATTAACAAATGCTGTTGCCCACCATGTATGCAGCAGAAAAATTCCATCGACAGTGGGACTGAAACTAAATTCCAGGGGCTGACTTTTCAGCAGGATTGTGTTAGAGGCTGAAAGCAGTGTGTGGAATCAAACTGGTTACCTTAAAGCCACTGTTTTGGTAGTCCTTCCTACACAACTTGAATTTTCAGTTTTTTACGCAGCAGGAAGCTAAATCGATTTTGTTTCTTAAACCCCCTTAGTTGGTTTGAACCAAAGCAATGCATGATATTTTAACCTTATTGAAAAAACAAAATATTGTATTAGATCTTGATACCCCGGAAAGGAAAGGATCAAGAATTTGGTATGTTAGAGGCACCCAGCTCTTTACACGTGTGTGTGTGTGTATGTAGATATGTAGATATGTAGGGGTGTGTATGTGTGTGTGTATTCTTAGAGAGAGGGAAGGGAGGGAGAAAAAGAGAGAGAGAAACATCAATTGGTTGCCTCTCACAAGCCCCCAGCCAAGGACCTGGCCAGCAACCCAGGTTTGTGTCCTGATCGAGAATTGAACCCATGACCTTTCAGTTTACAGGGTGACACCCAACTGCTTGAGCCACACCAGTTTGGGCAGCACCCAGCTCTTTATATCAACTTTTGGTCTTGAAAAATAGGTATTCAGTTTTGTTTTTTTTTTTTCTCTAATTAATAGCCACCCACAACCCAAGCTTCTATTCCAGGTGACTTTTGGGCCATTTAGCAGCTTGGAGAAAAAAAGGTTTTCAGTTGTGATGATAGCAGGCTTTCTGGAGTCCTTCCAAAACCCATAGAATACCTCACTGATGGCCACCAAACCCCCGTTGTATATGAACTGCCTATATTCTTGTTTGGAAGTGTGGCCTGAGGTGGCTTGCTGGTTTCTGGTCTCACTCCTTTTTAAGTCTCTAGATTAAGGCTCTAGTAGGGCCAGTTTTGGTTCCAGAAATCTGGCAGGTAATCTAATTCCATAGGGTCTTTTTTTTTTTTTTTAATTATATTTTATTGATTATGCTATTACAGTTGTCCCATTTTCCCCCCTTCATTACCCTCCACCCTGCACACCCCTCCCACCCACATTCCCCCCTTTAGTTCATGCCCATGTGTCATAAGTTCTTTAGCTTCTACATTTCCCACACTACTCTTGCCCTCCCCCTGTCTATTTTCTACCTACC
>PVKU01011679.1:0-41423 GCA_004027475.1 Anoura caudifer | reverse complement strand
AGCCTTCATTTTTTCATCTAATTTGTGAGCAAAATCAACCAAATCTGTAAGCATCCTGATTACCAGGGTTTTGAATTGTGCATCTGATAGGTTGGCAATCTCTTCATCGCTTAGATAAATTGGCTCTGGGGCTTTGATCTGTTCTCCGGTTTGAGCCATTTCCATTTCTGGGTTTTTTTTTTGTTTGTTTGTTTTTGTTGTTTTATCTAGTCGCAGCTGTTATGTAGTGAGGGGTGGAGCCTCAGGTGTTCCCCAGGGCGGGACAGCCCGGTCGCTGGGAAGTGACGCTGTATGGGGGGCAGGGTCTGAGAGGAGATAATGGCGGTTGCTTTACTCTCTCTCAGATTCCAGTTCCTTTCACCGCTTCCCCTTTGCCTGGATTATCCGCACATGAATGTGGGACCACCCCGTCAGCCAGCTGCCTTGTGCGGCCTCACTGGTTCTGCACAGTTGCTGCCCCGTGCCCGGGGTCTGCTAGCCACCGCCTGTGCACCTGGGGGCTGCCAGCCGCTGCTGTCTGCGTGCCCGTTCGCACCTCCGCTTTTTCCTGCCGCGACTCCGCCCCTCTTACCAGTCTGGATGAATCGTTGTTGGACTTCCAAACAGTTTGATTTTCTGAGATCTGGTTGTTTTCTTGTTTCTAAATCTTTGTTGTCCTTAATTTGGTTGTGAGAAGAGACACAGTGCGTCTGCCTATGCCTCCATCTTGGCCGGAAGCCAGCTTTAGGACTTTTAAGGCAAAAGCAACCTCCTAGTTTCTAACTGGAGCCCCCCTGAACCCCGCCCAAATTGGAGAAGGTCTACAGGAAGCAGTCCTTAATCACCTCATCCCCACAACACAATCCCTCTAAAATAAATGCAGTGCTTAACTCTAACTGGAAGTATATGCAGAATGGTTTTGCCTGCCTACTAGATTCTTGAAGATGGACCCCAAAACTTACCTTTTACATATATGCCCTCACAATGCCCAGCAGAGGATAAGGCATGTAGCATGCAAACGTTCAACATTTAAGTGAGGTGGAGGAGGTTTTAAGAAAAATCTGGTAAAGCAACAGTTACTCTCTTAAGAATCCAAAGTGTCAAGGTCCTAGCTGCGCCATAATTAAATGATCAGCAGTAAGAAAAGAAATGGAAGGGGATGCTGTGGGCAGGCAGCAGGACAGCCCATTTGTTACCAGGCAATGGTTCTGTGGAGAGGCCCTCCACAGACTCACATGGGAATGCCTGCACAAAGACAAAGGTGTGCCTTTCCCTCACACGTGAAGTTGAAAGTTCCAGAACCTACCTTCAGATACACCCAAACACATTCAAGATAACATCAATACAAGGTTTACACCATAGCGATATATGGTACTAGAAAAAGACTGGAAATAATTAAGTGCCATTAATATGGGACTGGTTAAATAAAATGATACAGGTACGCCTATAATACTAGGCAGCTGTATACAAAAGGGATGGTGACATGAAAAGTCTGTTAAGATATGAGTTAAGTTTAAAAAGCAGGGTGGACACCTGAATGCCTAAGATGTGAACACTTTGTAAAAGGCCATGGAAAATAAAATAATGAAAAATACTAGCATCATAACCACACTCTGTATACTTATCATATCACTAATGCAATATGCTTATATACACATGCATCATTATGACGGTGGCAGTTATTGTTACCCCACTTTAACAATAAGGACAGATGCTCATCAACAACCTCTCCAAGGTCATCTATCCAGTAGGGAGCAGTCATATAGCTACAGAGGTTTATGAGCTGGTGCAGATTCAGTCCAGGGAGGAGAAGACAACTCCAGACAGCCACCAGTTTCCAGGTCTACTTTCCCACAATCTGGGTCTGGGTGTGTGTATGGGGCACCTTCTCTTCTAAACAGATACTCCGCTTAAAAGTGACTACCATAACAAATAATTGCCTATTCTAAAACCAGCACACAACAGCTTGGAGGTTATCTGAAGTACAGTTAGACAAAATGTCTTAGGAATCAGTGCTCACAAAATGTTAAGAGGGGGGCATGGTCATCCTCAAATAGCAAGTGCAAATCAATGCAACTGTCTTGACAGCAATTAGGTACATGTAACAAATTCTCATTCCTTCTGTACCTTTGAATCCACTAATCCTGCTGGGAGGCATCTATGCTAAGAATGTAATCAGTGATACAAAGGTTTGTGTGCAAGGAGAATCATCTTAGCTTTAGAAGAGCAAAAATAAATATGAACATAAATATCCAGCAAGATTTAATATTTAAATAAATTTGCATCCCATGATTATATATTATGCAGACTTTAAAAAATAATTTCAGAAAATATAAGGCATGGGAAATGCTCATACTTACATAAATGAAACTATACAGATATTTTGAGAGGTCATTTTTTATTTACTTTTTTAAAAAGTGCCATAGTTTGTATACAATATTATATTAGTTTCAGGCATACAGTATAGTGATTTGACATTTTTATACCTTACCATGTGCCCACCTCATTAATTCTACAATAGTAATCATGGCTGTCACTTACCACAATGTTATTGACCATATTCCCTTTCACCACCTTTTTCACCCATTCTCCAACCCTTTCGCCTCTGGCAATGATCCCTTTGGTCTCTGTTTCTATGAGTCTGTTTTGAAACAAGGTAGAATTTATAATATGTCAATTGTGTGTATATACAAACAGGCATTGAAAAAAAGAAAATGTGCCATAATATCAATAATATTTATTATCACTAGGGGACTAAAAAAATTTTGTTTTCCAACTTTTCGGCAATAAACATTAACTATTAGAATTTAGAAAAAAGTTTAAAATATTACGTCTACATATAAGTACCTTCCTATAAGATATAAGCAATATAAAAAAGTAAAATAGAAGCAACCTGTAAAACCAAAACTGCTCATCTTGTCGATGACTGTCTACCACCTTCCTACCAAGCTGGATGTTACTGAGGAGCTGTCAGAGGTGATAAACGGCACTGACATGACATGAGAGATGTGGGCCTCATGGGAGAACAAGTAAGATAATTTCAAAGAAAATAAGGGGGGTGGCATGATTTCTGGTGATCCAGAAATAACAGCAGAGTTGAGGTCTAACTGGAAGAGAAGCCGGTCAAGCCAAGACCTACAGGAAGGGCTTTCAGGAACAGGATCAGAAAGGGTGGTGCCCCGAGGCAAGAAGAGCTAGGCAGAAAGACCTTCCTGACTGAAGCTTATGAGTGCCAAGGGGGCAGCAGGGCCAGGTACCCTCAAGTAAGAACATGAACTTCAAAGTGTCTACAGACAGAGTCCTTTATTTTCAATTTGTTTTCCAAGGAATCCGTCTCTATACAGGAAAGAATAACATCTGTTAAACACTTTTAACTCAGTGGGAAAAAATACATAAAATCAAAAGAAGAGTGATTTGTAAGCATTTTATTAAAATAGTAATTATGTGTCTCTAAAAACCAGAACAAGAAAATAGCTTAATAGTGAAAGCTATTTGCTGACTTAGGCCAAGTGAAAGCCAATGCTAACCCAAAACTGTTTTCCATATGAAAACATTCCTTTTAATATTTCTTACCCCAGAGCCCTACTCATTAAAAAAAGAGAAAAAAAAGATTATTGCTCAAAAATCTCAGCAAAGGGTACCAAGTACTTAACTAGATGAGCTCCAGCAATGTGATTTATAAAGCAAACTTCTTCCGCAAGCAGCCTGCAGAACAGCATAGCATCTTACAATACCAGGCATTTCCAGTCCTAACTGTACACACTTGAGAAGCTTTAAGAAATTCAGATTCCAGGCCACCCCCAGACAGGCTAATTAACCCAAACCTGGGGGCAGGGGAGCATGCCCTCTGTACAAACAGCTCTGAAAGGGTCCAGAATTACTGTTCAGGTGACTCTGAAGTGCAGCGCAACATGGATTTGAGGCAAAAGCCCTGGGTTGACTAAAGATAATACTTCCTAAGCTACGCAAACCTATAAAATTGGGTTAAATAACATCTTGGTCAATTTCCTATGGTTTTTGTAGGATTAAAATATCTAGTACCTGGAAAGTTTACAGAGCCTGTCACATAGCAGGTGCTCAATAAACAGATAGTTATCCAGGTTGGTGACACAAATGAGGAGCAGGGTGTACCAAGAAAGGCTTTTGTCTGAATAGCCACATTATCCAGTCTTTCACATTGACAGCTTTATTTAAACACAATTCCAACAGGCTTAAGTGTATTCTCCTAGGGCAGAGCAAATAATAGGCCATGAATTTAAAGTGGGGGTAGAATTTAAAGAGTCTAAAGAAATCAGTGGTTACTGGAGAAAGGTACAATGTTAGCAATAAGAAGCCACAAGAGACAGCAAAGGAACATACAGATGCATTTTTAAAAACAGAAGTTTGAAAGGCATAGCCATGTGGGAAAAAACAACCCAACCTAAATAAACTCTGAAGGCAACACTGTGTTTGAATATAAAACAACACATTCAGGAAGATAGTCCCTCCTCCTTCGAGAAAAACTTAAATTATGTGACCATGTAATATTAAAAACTGTTAACAGTGAAAACAAGTTCAGATGCAGAGGCTGCAGTTATTCCTCCTCCACACACAATTTCAGGTGGAATTTCATCCTGTGAAGGTCACACCCGACAGGACGGTAGAGGAGGCATTCATGTAGGCTGGTTTTACCTCTAGGACTTCTGACATTAAGTGCACACTATACACAATATTGTTATTGTGTACATTTTGGCCAGAAGTATGTTTAAATATTAGGATTTTCTTTGAGAAACTGGCTCAGTGTCATTATAATCATAAGTAAACTATGATTATAATCATGTGTTATAATAAACCTTTCTGGTTCCCAATATTCAACTGCTTGAGATGAACTATTCAGAGCAGTTAGAACATTAAAATGGTTGCTTCATGATCCCTATGGGGTACTAGCCACAATATAAATTCAACTGCAGAACATTTAGGGATCCAGGAGGGGAAGAAATTGGAGGAGGAGTTGAAATAAACTAGAAATGTATGGGAAGTATCAAAGGTCCAGAAAATACCAGTAAAACAGGCCTTTGGGTTTTATTTCTATAGGAGCCACAAATTCCATTCAATGAGTCTTGACTGGATGTCTATTATGAGCAAGGCAAAGCTGCCCAGAGTCCAAAACCAAATCTCTTTTATGGCCAACCATGCAGGGAAAGATCAGGCCAGAAAAGACTCAACTGGAATGAACAGAAAGAAAACACTTTGGAGGTCAAGAAATTCAAGATTTACCTCCTTTAGCAGATATAACCGAACTCTGCATCCAACAGGTAAATGGTATTTCCTTAAATGAATTCCATGACCATAAGTAAAATACAGCCCAAATCTGCCCTTTAACATTTTTCCTGCAAGTTCAACCACACACCTAATTCTCCACTGGTTGGTTATTTAACATGTAGGAAGTGCCAGAACATTAAAATCATCATCTCATATTCTCCAAATGACCCTCTAATTTCCAGACACCAGGCCAGCTCATTTTTTCTCCTCTGCACACAACCTTAATCTTTATAACGACAAATGTCAGTCAGTGTAAAACCCTCCTTTACTGCTACACGTCATGAGAGAGAATTAATCCTTCCTAGAACACATGTTCAGTATTTACACAAACAATGGCATTATATAAAAAGCAAGTGATTCTACTTTCAATAGTGGTTGAATAGTCAGACCAATCTTCATGCAGATAACCATAAACTGTTTGGACAGAGTATAAGAAAAACAACAATAAACAACACAACCAAAACCAAGCAGAAACTAGAGGCAGATCTACCCTTGGAAAAAGAGATTTGTAGTGGGGAAATTTCATACCCTGCAGGCGCAGCCCCCGTGAGAAAAACTACTACAGCTCAGACAGAACCCTAGTCTCACTGACTTCAAAAACCAGAAAACAGAATTCTACTAGACTACCATGGCTGGAAAGTGAGGGGGAAATCCCAGAAAGAGAAGCACCTGGGAAGGGGAACACCAATTCTGCATGCAAATTTTGCCCTCACCTCCAAGTAAGTCTTGACACATGCATGCCTGGGGCAGGCTCCAAGAAGCCAAGCTAAGACCAAAGAACTAAACAGAGATTGCAGCTGCTGATCAACACAGGAGAGAGAGTCCTAGGGTTTCAGTCCAGCCATATTTACTGCTGGCTAAACAAACAAAACAACGTCAGTGCTCTTCAGGAGGATAGAACAAAATTCAGTTTCTAAAATGTCTCATTCACAAAATCCAAGAAGCAATCCGTAAGTACCAGACATGTAAACAAACAAAAACATGACCCGTACAAAGAGAAACAGGAGACCAAGCACAAGATGAGTCACATGCTAGAATTAGAGGGAGTATTAAGTGGCTGTTATAAGGAAGCTCAAGAACACAAAGGAAAATATGCTCAGGAGGTCCAAACCAGAAAGATATCTCTGGAGGGAAACAGAAATTATTTAGAAAAGGAAATTCAGGAAGGAACCAAAATATCCCTCAGTAGGTGAATGGGTAATGAACTGTGCACATGCAGAGCACATGTATTATCCAGTGAATTGGTGATAAAAATGAGTTGTCAAGCCATAAAAAGACACGGAGAAACCTTAAATGTACATCACTAGGTGAAAGAAACCAATGTGAAAGGCTACACACTGTATGATTCCAACTATGCAACATTCTGGAAAAGATAACACTATGCAGACACTAAAAAGATCGGTGACTGCCAGGGGTTGAGAAAAAGGTGGGATGAAAGGTGGAACACAGAATTTTAAGGACAGTAGAAATACTCTATGATACCATAACGGTGGACACAGGTCATTACACATTTGTCCAAACCTATAGAATGTACAACACCAAGAGTAAACTCTAATGTAAATTGTGGACATTGGATGATTTTAATGTTTAATCTGTGTAAACCTAAAACTGCTTAAAATAATAAACATTTTTACAAATGGAAATTCTAAAATGAAAAATGCTATTTCTAAACTAAAACATCCACTGGATGAGCTTAATAGCAGTTTGCAATTAACAGAAGACAGTGAGAACCAGTACAGATTGACAGAAACTATCCAATCTGAAAAACGAAGAAATATTTGAGGGGGGAAAAAATGAACAAAGCTTCCAGGACCTGCGGAATATCAAAAGGTTTAATATACTTACAACCAGAGCCGCAGAAGGAAAGAGGTGGTATACTGTGGAATTGTGCACCTGAAATCTATATGGTTTTGTGGACCAATGTCACCCCAATACATTCAACAAACAATGAAAATAACACTTCAACACATTATAGTCAAGCTGCTCCAATACCGAGACAGAGACAATCTTGAAACCAGCCAAAGAACACCAGCATGTTAGATATAGCAAAACAGCAGAACAAACTATGGTCAGAAGATACTGTCTCAACTTCTTTTGGTTTTTTTAAAGATTTTATTTATTTATTTTTAGAGAGAGGAGAGGGAGGGAGGAAGAGAGGGAAACATTGATGTGTGAGAGAAACATCAATCAGTGGCCTCTCCCTTGCCTCACCTGGGGACCTGGCCCACAATCCAGGCATGTGCCCTGACTGGGAATTGAACCAGTGACCTTTTGGTTCAGAGGCCAGCACTCAATCCACTGAGCCATACTAGCCAGGGCCTCAAATTCTCTACATGCTGGAAGAAAAAAAATGAAAACACAGAATCCTACATCCAATAAAAAGATCCTTTAGCAGTAAGGCAAAAGCAAAACATTTATGGATAAAAGAAAACAGAATTTCTTGCCAGCAGACCCTTATTCCAAAAAATGCTTAAGTTTTCCAGACAGAAGGGATATGGTAACAAACTGGGTCTTCAGTAAGGAATGAAAAGCACAGGAAATAGTAAATATGTGAGTAAATACGTAAGACTACCTTTTCTCCTTAATTTTAAACACTGCATTCAGATTAATGCAAAAAACGATATACTGGGGTTTACAGCATGTGTAAGGTAACACATATGATTAGCATGAAGGAGCAGAGAAAGTAAATGGTTGCAATTGCAAGATTGAAAGGTATACTAAGAGACTGTGGAAACTTAAAAATATACACTGTAACCCCTAGACCAAATGCTAAAAATAACACAACAATGCAAGCATAAGGCAAGCCAATGGCCAAAATGAAATTCTATGATTCCACTTAAATGAAGTTCTAGAATAAGCAAAAGTAATCAATGGTGGGGGGAAAGTAGAACAGAAAAAAAAAATAGAAAAAAGGCAGGACAGGTTGGGAAGGGGGGACTGGTAATGCTAAAAGTGAGAACTGACCAGAATATGGCATGAGGCAATTTTCTGGGGTAATAGAAATGTTATATAGCTTGACAGTGGTTTGGTTACACAGGTTTATGCATTTATCAAAACTCAAACAGACACGTAAAATACGAGGTCTGTCCATAAGATATCCAGCCATGTACTATGAAAAATAGAGACATTTATTGAAGAAGATACAAGAAAAATTGTACACAGGACAATGATGCCTCAGTCCCCTTCAAAGTAGGCACCCTGGAACCTCACACAGTTCTTCCAGTCACCATCAGCTGCACTGTCATATTTTCTTGAATCTCATTGATGGTTGGAACTTTCTTTCCTTTCAAAGGTGACTTTAGTTTTGGGAAAAGCCAGAAGTTGCAGGGTGCCAAATCTGGGCTGCAGGGGAGCTGATGATTTGGGTTACCTGGGTGATTTGATGTTAAGCCAAAAAACTCTGCATAAGACATGATACATGAGAAGGCATGTTGTGGTGAAGCTGCCAATCATCAGTTGCCCATAGCTGTGGCCTCTGAATCATCTGAATAATTTCTGTGGAGGAATGTTCAAGCTTAATGCAAAATCTGATGCAGATCCGTAGTTCTACTCAGTCATTCTGAATGCAATGGCCACACAGTACATATGCTCACCTAACAGCATCTATTGCCCCCACAGACCAGTACAGTGAAGTCATCGTTGTTCACACATGTGCATTCCAATCCACTCTCCTTGGATGCCAGGTAACTTGGATGTGGCACAAACCGTTTTTGTTATATTAACAATGGCTGGACTTTTTCCAGACTGACCTTGTATGAGCATCTCATAAAACATTTTAACTTTAAATTTAAAAAATAGAGCTTAGTACTGAAGATTATTACTAAAAGTTATTGAATGAATAAAAATTAATAATTGGGGGTGGAGGTAGCGGGGAGAGGAATTACGTTACAAAGACAGTAGATTCCAAACACAATCAGCAGCAGGCCCAGTGGTGGCCGGGTACTGGCAGTGTGAACAAACGCTGTGAATGACATCACACTTCTGACTTCTACAAGTTACACACAATTTAGGCCTCCCTTTTTCTTCTCATTTCATATTCTTTAGGGTTCTCCTCACTTTTGACAACATAGGAAAATATTTTTAAGCATAATTTTGGCTTCACATAATAAAAATAGCCACTTACAAATGTCACCTTTGGCAAATTACTTACACTTAACCTTTCTGTGTCTGTTTTCCCACCGTTGAAATGGGGACAAAAATAGAACCTAACTCACTGAGTTATTACGAGGATTGAATAAATACATCCAAAACCCTTAGAACAGTGCCTCATACATAGAAAATATTTGAAATGTTATCTATCACTGCCATCATTCCCTCTCTACAACTGTTTTCTACTTCATCTTCTTTATTAATAATTCTAAAAGACAAAAATAATTTTGACTGGTAAATCAGCCTCCCCAATACAAATATTAATAGTACACTGGCTCATGAGCTTCATACCTAGTCTTCAAAATAAAGGGGAAAAAATCCCACAGAAGTAAATGTTCTCAGATATTCCACACCTTGCAACAATATCCATACAAGAAAATACTGTCAGGAAGCTGGAGTCAAAAGAATCCACACTTCCAAGGTAGCACACAAATACAGAACAGCATTCTGAAATTTAATTGTGTCCAGGTAGAGTGCTTATACCACAAAGTGCTTCCCACACAACTTCAATACTGGTGCATTCAAAGTATCTAGTCAATGTTATTAACTTTATTATAGCTAGGTTGTTAGTGTTATTCCCATGCTTTTATAGTTTATTTAAATGCCCAAAAGAAGGAAAAGGATTGTTCCTCTTCCTCATAGATTAATTCTCTTCCTTTTTCAAAGTTATTTTTTCTAGTCAAGACTTTAATATTTCAAGAAGTAGCTCCTACATATACATTTTAATTAATTGACTACGAGTCAGTAAGAAACCTGAGGATATAATAATTTCTTCCTGGTAAACTACTGAAGCTTCTATGTGTAAGTCCCAAATAATTAGGAGATGGCTCTATAGTGCTCCCTTCTTGAAATTAATCTGGTGTCACTATTTAAAGTGTAAAAAATGTAAACTAAACTTTAATTAGGATAATTAACAGTCATTCAGTTAATTTATTACCATTCTGTAGAGCAAACTAAAATACCTAGACTTACCAAGATTTACAATTTTGAAACATTAAAGGAATAAATTCAAAACAGTCTTACTTTCAGAACCACAAACATGACTCCTAACCTACATAGACAGCAAGGGAGACAGTCTACTGAAGCATCAAAAGGTAATATGCCCTTCCCCAGCTCTCTGTGTACTTTGTCCACTAAACTTGGTTTTGTCATGGGGTAATGTAAAGCCAAACTACCATGTTCAGAGAATTTCTCCCAGTGTAAGCTTTTGTGCACCAGCTTGAAAAATAAGAAAGTAAAATGTCAATGTTAAAATTCATTAGCATCTACAGCTATGAAATGCGTAAGAGAAATGGCCATTAGATACAGGCAACTAAGGAAGAGCCTGAGTTGATAACAGGTACTGTTACCTATAGAGCCATAGAAAAAAAGCACTAAGAAAAAAAAAAAAAAATGTTTTCCCTAGGATAGCCTTTCATAAACACCCAGCACCTCCTTACCACTAGGTTTTTACAGATTCTTAGGACACAGTGGTGGCAGGGACTGTGGGCTCTGGGACTAAAAGAGAAAGACAACATCTGCCCTCCAGCAAGTCGAAGTCTGGTGATGGAAATTTAAAGAAACCTATTATAATACAGTATGCTAAGTTCTAGGACAAAAGGAGGAAACAAAGTTTAGTATATATGAGCCAAGAAGTCAGGGCTAGGGTGCCTCAGGTAGGCACCAGGTAACCCCATCTGAGAGAACATCATCTGCAAAGGCTCAGTGCAAAGAGAAAACAGTGAATATAAGGTACTGCAAGTACAGACAGAGATGAGGATAGGTAGGCAATGGATAGGTCACAAAGACCGCAGGACACCATGGCAAGAACTGCACACCAGAGAGTAAGAATCCTATAGGCATCTTACCATTCCAGTGACACCACTGGAACTGCTGCTGGAAGCTAAGAGTGGGGCCAGGGTAACTAGCTGTTATAGTGGATAACATCTAGGTCAGGGAGACTACAAGGTGTTATGGTCGACTACACCCAGGTCAAGGTCAGAAGCTGCGTATGTCGAAGTTATTTCTAAAAAAGAGTTAATTTAATTATAAAAAAATAGAGTAGCTATAAAGTTTCCTCTCGTTAACGTTAAACAATGACATCAGCTGAATTCTAGGAGACCATCACTTACATTCCAGCATGCGCTCTTAACTCAGGAGAAAGTGAAGTTACCTGAGGCTAGGGTGGTGCTTGTTCCCTGAAGACTAATTTTATCCATTCCCTGTCTCCCTGGCAATTCGCCCAAAATCTAAGTCTGCCTACACAGAAGTGTGCCATATGTGTGACCATCATGCCAAGTGTGGTGGGGACAGGTTGAAGGAGTGAGAGGGACAGACAGACAGACAGAGGGAGAACCTGGGTTGTGGCCGTGTTGATGGAAAACAAATCTATAGGATGGTTAGGACTTGGAAACAAGCTGGTTGGAGGGATATGAAGGCAGGCAAACTATCTATGAAAGGCATGGGCTTCTCACTAGGGGGAACGGGGACAAGGGCAGAGTGGTCCAGGGCAGAAATAGAGAAACTTACCTTTGGATAAACTGAGCTACCTGGAACCTCCAAGCTGGAGCTCAGGTCTAGTTGGACATCAGGTTTTGGATTCATCAGTGTGAATGGCAAAATCATAACTGAAAATGTCATGAATTATAAGGTAAAAAGAGAAAGGAAAGATGGAGAGGAGAGGAACACCATCAAAAGGATAGGAAAGCAGTTGCAAATACTTAGAGAAGCAGGAGGAAAATCAGTGATGCCTAATCAGAGGCCTAATGAAGGCTCTCAGTGGGCTGCCCAGGCCACACCCAGACTCCTTTAAGCCAGAATCTGGGGGAGGCACCTCAGTAGCCATACTTTTTTTTTTTTTTTTTTAAACACTCTCTCCTCCACTGTGTGGGGAACCCAAAGAACAAATGAGATTTAAAAAAAGATAAGGATCAAAAAGTATCCAATGAAACTGACAAAGAAATCATCAGATAAAAACATCAAGGAAACCAAATATAGTCTAGAAGTAAACCTAAATATATACATGGGAAATGCAGCAAATTATAAAAGATATTTCAATTCTGGGAGGGAAATGATGGATTATGCAACAAATGGCACTGGGGCAACTGGGTTGTCATCTGGAAAACATAAAACTAGCTTTCTACCTTAAACCATAATAAATCCCAGATGACTCTATTAAAAGTAAAATGAGAAACCACACAAGTTCTGAACCAGAAGAAACCACAGGGAATGTCTGTATAATGTATATGTATAATATATGTACAGTGCATAATGTATAATGCATTTCTGATTATGACACAACACTCAGAAACCATACAAGGCTGATAAATTAAAACAAACAAACAAACAAAAAAAAAAAAACTGCATGGCAAAAGTCCAAAGGCAAAGGAAAAAAACCCTGGAAAATAAATATTTGCAAATTCTAAAGACAAAAGGACAATTTCCTTGAAACTTAAAAGAGCTCCTAAAAAACAGTAAAGATCAACAACCCCACAGACATGGGCAAAGGATATGGAGAGCTTGCCAAAAATAAAGGTTCACTTGAAAAAATATTCAACCTCACTCAGAAAGAGAAGGCAAAATAACATCACACTACACTGAGATGTGTTTCTCACCTAACCAAATGGCAGAGATCTGCAGAAGGGGATGAGAGGAGCTAATTCTTCATACTAGTTGAAGGTACACAAACACACACTCACACACTGCTGTGGGAATTCCAAAAGGTAGATCTCGGCAATATCTAAAGTAATTACGTAAGTACAGAACAATCAATCCCACTTCCAGGTTTCTATTCTATAGGTACACTTACTGAAATGTGAAAGGCTATGCATACTGCTTGTCATATGTATTGGGTTGGCCAAAAAGTCTGTTTAGTTTTTCCCGTAAAATAAAAGACATTTTTCATTTTCACCAATAACTTTATTGATTTGGATATTTTGAGTAAGTCAGCTATCTTCTGCTATTGGCTTCTAGTGGGCAGAGGCCCAGGATGCTACTAAACATCTTCCAATGCATCAGACAGTCCCACAGCAAAGAAATATTTGGCCACAATGTCAATGGCATCAAAAAACTTCACAAACCACTTTTGACACGTTTGATCACTCACAGCACCTTCTCCATACGCTGCACAAATTTTTTCTTTTGTTTCAGTTGCATTTTTTAGCTTTCTTGAAATTATAAAGCATAATACACCAAAAATGTTGCATATCCTTCTATCTTCAATATTAAAATGGCTGCACAAAAATTCACCAATTCTGATAAGTTTATTTTCAAATGCATGCTGATATGATAACTGTCACAATACAATCTAACATTATCGTTTCAAATAAAGTTAAAGACAATTAAGCATTACTAGAGCCACTGTACAGAAAAAAAGTTACAGACTTTTTGGCCAACCCAATAAATGATACATATGTAGTATGTCAAAGACACTGAGTTGTCTGTAATGGTAAGGTGGAAACAAAATGTCCACCGATAGAGACTGATTAAATAACACATAAGCTAGAATGAGAAGCTCTATGCACTGATAGGGAATGCTCATCAGGAAAGACTGCCAAGAGAAAGGGACAGACCATGTGGGGAGTAATACGGCAGTTATCTGTTTGTTAATACACAGAGTCTCTCTGGAAGACCATATAAGCAACAAAGAGAGGGGCACGACTGGACAAAGTGTAAGAAACCCAAAGGAAGACCACCACCCACCACATTCCTCCACTGAACACTTTAAAATCACTGTTTCAACATGCCCTTTAAAGAAATCAATCTCATAAAGTAGTTCCAGTATGATCCCTACCATGAGGATTCTGAAACACAAAGGTGGGAGGGCACAATTCTCTAAATGTACTGAAAACCAATGAATTGCATACTTTAAAGGCATAATTTTTTTATGTATGGATGAAGTCTCAATAAAGCTGTTATTTTAAAAATTAAAATATGGCCATAGCACATTATCACTTACATAGAGAAAAGACTACAAAGGATAAACTTAAATTTCTCCCCCAACTATGGCTGTATATTTATATAAAGAGGAAAGACAGAGGTAGTGTTAAGCCCAAACCAACCATTATCACTATTCCCATCATGCCTTAAGGAACAGCATACCTGCAGTACCTGTCAGCTACTGAGTACAGTAAAGCAGCTGCAATCTACTACCAGCTCTACTGCTCCAAATACTTCTCTTTCTGAAAAGTAAAAATGTCTGTTTTACATTCCTCACACTTTTAAACTTATTTTGCAAGTCCTCAGAGCAATAAGAATTTTATAATAGCATAGTAAGGGTTTGGTAAAACAAATGTAAATAGTGCCAACAGCAGTACATATAATTAAATGAAGTGTCACTTTAAATAGGATAAAGAATGAAGCAGCCAACATCTTTATCTCCAAAAGATAAACACAAAGTCTTTAGGCCCAGAGTTTAAAACGAAACACAACAGCTTACAAAAGAAATATGAACAGAGCTTTAATGGGGCTAAGCAGCCCTCAGGTTTACACTAAGTGTTAGATTTAGAGAAACTAAGGCAGCACAATGCTTAAAAGCTAGATTTCCTTTGAGTTGCTTACTCTAAGCAACAGAAGAGTTTATCAATGTCAGGCCTTAACTTTAAATCAGCAAAGGAACAGAAAGTTAAACAAACTTAGTTTAGCAGTGACATAGGGGATGTAGGGAAAACTAGATACCGCAGTTGTTTGGAAATAAAGAAGCAATAGCCCCAAGGTTACTCGTTATAACCATATTAAAGTCAGGCAAAATTCTCTAATTTCCCAAGGATGAGCAAAAAAACTGTTAGTTCTAAGTTAAGTATCCAAAAATCAATTTAGAAAACATGAACACTCTGAGACATAAACATTTCACTGTGTAACAACATGCCCTGCTCAAGTTAGCATTCCTCTGTAAAAAGTCAGAGAGGTCAGAAGGAAGCCCTCATTGCACATCTGCTGGGCACTTCACACATGACCCCGTGTGACCCTCCAAATAAGTCCATGAGGCAGGTAGTTTGCCCTCCAATAGAGAACACTAGAGGATGGAGGGCTCTGGCCAAGGTCACTTATAGTTGGTCAATTCAGGGCCTATTTGGGTAGAGGGGTGGGAGGATGGATAGATCAGCCCCTTCATCACATCGAAGGGATTTCTGACTTGATAGAAAGTCTTTATGATATTTTCCCCCTAGCTTTTAGCTTATTGACCCACCAAAATAATGACCACTACCTTCTGCTCTTAATAAAGCGATCATCTGCACATAAAAAAGACCCCCCTCAAGAGCTGAATAAACTGGAATAACAGCCATGGATGTTATCCATGTGGAGCATTTAACCTAAAGACTAACAGCACATGAAGCTGACCTTAGAGGACTGAAATCCCATAAAAAGGTGCCACTCCAAAGCTTACTGAGCTCCCTACAAATCACCACATTCCCTAAGACCCAGCTTTCTCTTTGCTGTAGCCAGGGTAACACTTTTTTTGCCCAGTACACAACATGGGTGGGATCTGAACACTCTTAAAAAGAAAACCAGAGTCTCAGAGGTCAATGTCTCTCTCTCTCTCTCTCACACACACACACACACACACACACACACACACACACACACACACAAAAGGACGCATTAAAACCAACGCAGGAACCACAACCACTTCTTAGGGGAAGACATTAAAGAAAGAAAAGCCACAGTCCAGGGTTGAAATATAACTTAAAACCACCAGCAACAAACCAGAGAGTATCAAACATTTAACTTAAAGGAGTTTAGGCACCATCAAAGAAAGATGCTCAGCACTACTGGTCCTGACTGTAACCTCTTGTTTCCCAATATCAGTGTGTTGTCACTGACATTGTCACATATTTAAGTTGTCTTAAATATGACACACTTGGTCAAAGAAAAACACACTTGGTCAAAGAAAAATCTTTTTTTCTGGGAGCACAATTTTGGCATTGGGTCCCACAGGGACGTTTAAAATAAGTTTGAGCCCCACTTTGTTTACATAGTTTTGAAACATTTAGACAAAAGTTCACATTTTTAAGTGGATAACCATGATGCCCTTCCTGTTTAATTTGGAGGCTAGAGATCTTTAACTTAACCTAGCATTCCTTAGGAGACTGACACTCTCAACACCCACAAAGGAAGGCCTTGAGAAATAACTGTTTCACATGCCACAGTCTGTTACGCACAAACAGAAACACAGATATGCATGTGCCTTCGTAAATACACATACACACATATCAATACACTCATACACATTCATCAGTAGGTATACACACGCATACATGCACTACAAATACACGTATACATGTGCTCACATGCCCGTGCACACGCCGCGCTACAACCCTCCCCAACCTCTCCAGCCGCGACACCTGCCCACTTAGGGGAAACAGACACCCAGGTCTGGGGTGCCACACGATACCCTCGAATGTCTGCGCACGTTCTAATGCCTTCTCGTCTCCATCTCATAATGGCTTCCTTTTCTAGTAACAAACAACAGATTCGGAGAAACCAAGGCGACACAATGTGTAAATGTTATCTGTCGCCCAAAAAGAGCCTGATTAAGGAGACAAAAGGCCTGAAAGAACCACACAGGAGCTACGATCTCTGACTGGGGCTATCTATCCGTCTAGGGGAGCCAGGAGCGCGGCCCTCCCTGACATCCCGCGACGGTGAGACGGATGCAACAGCCCCAAGGGCGTGAGGTGCCAGACTGGTTTGGGGGCGCGGGGTTTGTGAGCCGAGGTGGGGACAAGGACTTTGGGTAAGGGTAGGAACACATGGTGGAGGTTTGGGACACAAATGTGGAGTGGAAGCTTGAGATAAGTGGTTGGGGTTGCGAGATGGGGACTCCGGGCACGGGACGGAAGCTTGGGGTTGGGGTGGGGGTTTGGAGTAGAGGTTTAATGGGCGGGTGGGCGTTTGGAATCCCAAGTAAAAGCTTGGGGAGCTAGTGTAATTTTGAGGTCTGGGGTGATGGCTTGGGTGTGGGTGGGTTTGGGGGAAGCGAACTGGAGGCTTGGGGTGCGGGTGGGCACTCACCTTGTGGCAAGATGGGCAGGTGGGCAGCGCGCTCTTGCCCCCGTGGCCCCCGCCACCGCCGCTTAGGCTGCTCTGAATCTGAGTGAGCTCCTGGCGCAGCACCTGCTTCTGGTGGAAGCTGAAGGCCGGGTGGTTGGAGGCCATGGTGAAGAGCAGCAGGAACTCATCGCCTGTGCGGCCCTCGTTGAGCTGCAGCCCGTAGTTGTGGATGATGGAGTCGATGTGCGTGAGTGTGCGGTAGAGCACGCCAGCCGCCTCGCGCTGCTCCGAGCCCAGCAGCGCCAGCGACACCAGCAGCTTGCTGCGCACCACCTCGTCTGTCAGGTTGGTGAGGCTGCCCAGGTCGGCAGGGTTGTTGGCCTTAATCTCTGAGTCGCGCAGCGAGTGGTAGTCCTTGCGCGCCAGGTCCTCGAGGCACGAGCCGAGGAAGCGCAACTCGAGAGGGATGCACAGGTCCAGCAGGCCGCACAGGAACTCCACGCGCTGTGGCGACGGCAGCTCCGAGAACCAACGATACACACCGTCCCTCTGCAGCGGGCAGCGCTTCTCCACCATGCTGCCGCCCGTGCCACGCCGCCGCCCGGGGCCGGAGGCCGCAGCCCGGGGCCGGGGGCGCGGGGCGCGGCGAGTGCGAGCGGGGGGCGCGGCGAGGCCGGGCGACGAAGGGCGGACGCCACGGGCTGGGCCGGGGGCGCGCGGCGCGGGTGAGATCCCCGCCAGGGACGGGCGGGTGGGCGCGCGCGAGACGCTTGGGGGGCCCGGGGCGGCCGGGGGCGGCGGGCGACCTCGGGCCCCCCGCTCACGGGCGGGCTCTTGGCCCGCGCCCGTCCCCAGCGGTGGCCGGTGCGCGGCGGCGGCGGCGGCTGTTCCTCGTCGTCGTCGTCGTCGCCCGGGAGGCGGCCGCCCCCATCTCCCCCCGCGCCGCAGGGTCTGTCACTGCGGGCCGCTCCCCGACGGAGCTGCCCAGGCCATTCCGCCGTAGCCGCCGCGCTTGTGCTGGCCGGCCGTTACTAGGACGGAGGCCGCGGGCGGATGGACTGGCGCCTCGGGGGCGGCGGTGGAGCGACACGCGGGGTGCGGCGAGCGGGAGGAAGGCGGAGGGATCTGCGCCGGCACTCGCGCGGCCTCGCGCCCTCGCGCCCAGGCTTCTGTAGCACAGGCTTCTCGCGCACAGGATCCTCGCGCCGCGGACGGATCCAGGCAAGCGCAGCCGTGAAATCCGCTGACGGACACCAGGACGAGGCTGAAGTGGGCGGGGTGGCTTCCTCTCGCGACAGCGGGGCCAGTAGGGCCCGCCCTCCCCCCGCTGATTGGCTCGAACTGCTGCTTCTAGGCCCGTGATTGTTTCGGATCCCCAATCTCGATTTACCCCCGCCGCGACCACGCCTCTCCCGGTTTGTGGATCACGTAGGATCGCCCCGTCCTTCCCCGCCCCGGCCCGCTGAGTAGATTGGCCAGCAGAGCAGGAGGGACGGAAAACGCGGGGTGGATTTCTGGTTGCTTTTTGTTCCGACAGATTTGCGTGGAGCATTGTTTTAGGTAAAAGCCAGGCGTCCAACTTGCTTTATTCCTGAGCGGCACAATAGGAAGGTAGCAGGTGTCTTCGAAAAGCCGCTGGAACTGGGCTCCGGAGACCCGAGTCCCCATCCCTGCTCAGTCTGCTAAGCTGTGACCTTGGACAAGTCGCTTGGCCTCTCTGAGCCCTGGGCGCCTTCTAAGAAAATTAGGGTAATAATAACCGCCCCAGGAGCTTGTGAGCTTACAGAAGGCTGGCGCCCTCATTTCTGAGGCTATTGACCTGCCTTGGGCATGTGATGGGAACAAGCTTTCTCTATTAAGTAAACCTCCTTTCAGTGGGTTACTACCTTAGCTTAGGAACCAGAGGATGCAAATACACAGAGATCAAAGAGCAAGTGAACCGTGCTCTCCCTGGCATTTGAATTGGCACCGGATTACAGGCTGGAGAAGGGTGGGGCACCCAACCACCTTTACATTTTGCCTCTGCAAGCTGGGGTCCTACCATCTACAAATGAAACTGAAACCCAGGAACAAGAAATTTTTTCCTCCCCTGCCCTACATCTGGAGCCCTTCTTTTAACGTCTTGTGACCAAGGATGAGTCTGTTCTCTCAGCAACTCTATGAAGGCCTGGTGTATATCAGGTTCTAAACCCTGCTGGGCAGCCATAAGCAAAGTGGTGCCCTCACTGCCCTAGGAAGCTTACAACTTGGTTCTGAGCAATACATAATAGAGAATCATTGAATAAATAAATTTCTTCAGGCATGGTCCAAGGTACTAGAAACTTCCTAACAAGACATTCTCCATCCAGCCTTGGGACTTCATAGTTGGCAGAAAAAGAAAATTGCTTTCCACTCCTCCCTACACCTCTAAAAAAATTTCCTCAGAGCTACCCTGGTGTTCTTGGTCAATGTACAAAAGAGCAGGAATCCAGAATAGCTTCCCCAGGCTATAAAATCCACACAGAAAGCAGGGGTGAGGCTGGGTCCAATTGGGTATCCCTGCTTTATTTTCCAAGTCCAGACTAATTCCTACAAATAAAATTGAGTCAATCTTTGTTCTCTTTGACCTCATTTTTTTCAAGTGATTTCAAGGAAGCAGTCACATTCCAAAATCTACAATATGAGGGAGTGAAGGAATGTGAAAATTAAGACAGTTAACACCTTTGCCTTCCATTGGTAAATTAAGTTCCTCAGAATGGAAAGATTGTAAGATCTTATCAGCACTGGAGTTCCTCAAATCCAGCCCAACCTGGCTGTGAAACCCTCAAGCTCTGGTGCCAGACCAAACTGGATTTCAGGCCCAGCTCTAGCCCCTTGGGCTACCTTGGCTCTTCACTCAACACTTACATATGAGAAGCCTCAGTTTCCTTATATGTAAAAGAGGAACCATGCCCCCCTCCAGCTGACAGTGGAGCTCAGAGATGTTCAGGAGCCTGCACTAGCTAGGACAATGGAGGCACAGAAGTCACTGGATCAAGATTCCCCAGCTCCCCACAGCCTTTTTACCACTTCTTGCTCTGCTATTTGCTACCTAATGTTTGTACTGGGTTGAATAGTGCCCTCCAAAAGACCATGTCTGCCTAGAACTTCAGAATGTGACCCTTTTGGAAATAAGGTCCTTGCAGATATAACTCAGGTAAGATTCAAGATGAGATCGTGGATTACAGTAGGCTCTAAACCCAATGAGAGTGTCCTAAGAGAGGAAAGAATAAGCAGAGACTCAGAGAAAAAGGCCATGTGAAGATGGAGGCAGAGATTGGAGCCAGGAATGCCCAAAGCCACCAGAAGCTAGAAGAGGCAAGAAGGATCCTTCCACAGAGCCTTCAGAGGGAGCATAGCTCTGCCCACACCTTGACTTTGGACTTCTGGCCTTCAGAACTGTGAGAGGATAAATTTCCGTTGTGTTAAGCCACCAAGTTTGTGCTTATTTGTAATGGCAGTGTCAGGACACATACTATGTCATGTCTCCCTGAAGCTCCACTTCAGTCCATCTCAATTTATTATCCACTCAATGGATAATAAATTGTTACTGTACAGGATCAGACTCCACCTAGGGTTTGGGGGCCTCTAGGGAGAATGGGATCCAGCCCCTGTGACGTGAAGGAACTGGCAGCCTGAACTCCCTGCCCCAAAGTAGACAGGCCCCCTGTCTGTAGGAGCTGTCCCTTCTGCACACTGCTCCCTTCCCTGGGAAGCAGCCAAGGGTCTCCCAGGAGGTAGGGGTGGACACACCTGGCAGTCTGTACCTGCTTTCCCTCCCAGCCGGGGCTCCTACTGTAAAGCAGACTCCATCTCTAGGCTATTTGGCGGTTCTTACCTTCCCTTTCTCTGCAAAAGGTGACTCCTGGCTAGTGGAGGGGCTAAGGGTCTATGGGAGGAGATTGGGGAGGGGGATGTAAGGTAGGTCACAGGGTGGGGCATGCCTCCTCATGAGCAAAACTGAAGGTACAGGTAAAAGGTGGAGCTGTGTGTTCAGATAAGGAGAGAGTTCCCACACAATGCTGAGTGGGACAGCAGATTCACTTGCTCCTTGAGGTCATACTTGCCTTATGTTTAACTGGGGCCAGGGGCTGATGGACCAGTGGGCCCTGCCGTTGGGAAGCTCAGTCTAGGATGGGACAATATGTCTGTTTGCATTTTCCATAGGGCTGAATTGAGCATAAATTAGTACTATTTTTTGCTCAGGGACAGGGCAAAAGACAGGGACTTGGAATTCACAAATTCCCCAAACAGATGATTTTGCAGTAGAGATATGATATGCCTGGGATTACTTCTTGTGTCTGAATTAGTGATACTGACTAAATTACCAAAGTGGGCGGTGACCAGGCTGAGACCAGACTGGCCATCTGGACTCCATGTACAGCCAGCCCCCTTCCTTCCATCTCCCCCTGACCTGCCCACACACACACCCTATATAGCCTTGCTTTTCCTTTCTCATTTAGAATAGGGCACAGAGGAGGAGCCTAGAGGCTAGGTTGGAATTAGGAAAAGGAGAACAGAATTGAGACTGAGACATGGATTAAGACAAGGGTTTCTTAAACAGTTGTGGCTGGAGGTGCACATCCAGGATCCCTGCCTGGATCTGCCTCTTATTTTGCCCTGGGAGTATGTCATCAGGACGTGTGTGGTCTCAAGTGGGATGGGTTTACTGAGTTACATTTTTCCTTTGTCCCAGACCCTGCTTTCCTGTGACTGAGAAGGCAAAGGGACCTCCACCTCTAATGTGGAAACCTTAAGAAGTGGGTCCCAAAGCTTACTAACGGATTCTTGTCCAGTGCCTCAACTTCTGATAGCCTCCTGTGACAGCCACAACCCCATGTGACTTGTCCTGATACTGCTACCATTGTTCCCATTTCACAGATGCTCAGTGGTCAGCCATGGGCCAGGGCCATGAAGTTCATATGTGTTGGAACCAAATTCTGACCTCAGTCAGTTGCCCAGACTCTGTCCCTCTAGGGGGAAAGCACAACGGTGACTGTCATTTATTCACTATTTCTGCAAAACGAAGACTCCAATGGTGCCTGTCACATGCCAGTTTTCCCAGCTGTGACTGCTGACACAGCAGTCACACCAGCAATCATAAATGGGCAGTTGTCCCAAACTGCATCCAGCCCTGTTTCTGCATAGCCACACACTTTCCTCCATGCAGACTTGCCCTGCTCCCTAGGGTGTCTGGCCTTGGTCAACATGTGGTATTTCCCTAGTGGGAATTACCTGCACTCTTTTTTTAAAAATATATATTTTATTGATTATGTTATTACAGTTGTCCCATTCCCCCCTTCATTCCCCTCCACCCTGCACACCCCCTCCCACCCACATTCCCCCACTTTAGTTCATGTCCATGTATCATAAGTTCTTTAGCTTCTACTTTTCCCACACTATTCTTGTCTTCCCCGTCTATTTTCTACCTACCGTCTATGCTATTTATTCTCTGTACCTTTTCCCCCTCTTTCCTCCTCCCACTCCCCTGTTGCTAACCCTCCATGTGATCTCCATTTCTGTGTTTCTGTTCCTGTTCTAGGTGTTTGCTTAGTTTGCTTTTGTTTTTGTTTTAGGTGTGGTTGTTAATAATTGTGAGTTTGCTGTCATTTTACTATACATGTTTGTTATCTTCTTTTTCTTAGATAAGTCCCTTTGACATTTCATAGAATAAGGGCTTGGTGATGATGAACTCCTTTAACTGACCTTATCTGAGAAGCACTTTATCTGCCCTTCCATTGTAAATGGCAGCTTTGCTGGATAGAGCAATCTTGGGTGTAGGTCCTTGCCTTTCATGACTTGGAATACTTCTTTCCAGCTCCTTCTTATCTGCAAGGTCTCGTCTGAGAGATCAGCTGACAGTCTGATGGGATCTCCTTTGTAAGTGACTGTCCCCTTATCTCTAGCTGCTTCTAGAATTCTCTTCCTCATTTTAATCTTGGCTAATGTAATTAGGATGTGCCTTGCTGTGTTCCTCTTGGGGTCCAACTTCTTTGGGACTCTCTGAACTTCCTGGAAGTCTATTTCCTTTGCCAGATTGGGGAAGTTCTCCTTTATTATTTGTTCAAATAAGTTTTCCACTTGTTGCTCTTCCTCTTCTCCTTCTAGCACCCCTATAATTCGGATGTTAGAACGTTTAAAGATGTCCTGGAGGTTCCTAAGCCTCTCCTCATTTTTTTTTAATTCTTATCTCTTCATTCTTTTCTGTTTGGTTGTTTCTTTTTTCCCTTCTGGTCCACTTCATTGATTTGAGTCCCAGTTTTCTTCCCATCACTATTGATTCCCTGTGCATTTTCCTTCATTTCACTTAGCGTAGCCTTCATTTTTTCATCTAATTTGCAACCAAATTCAACCAATTCTGTGAGCATCCTGATCACCAGTGCTTTGAACTGTGCATCTGATAGGTTGGCTATCTCTTCGTTGCTTAGTTGTATTTGCTCTGGAGCTTTGATCTGTTCTTTTGTTTGGGCCATTTTTTTTTTTTTTTGTCTTAATGCCTATAGATCATGGTTTTTAAGGGCAGCCCAGAATCTTGTTGATTGGATGTAACATGATTTATTCAACTAGTCTCCTATTGTTGGGCATGCAGATTGTTACTGTGCTCTGTTGATTGAGTTTCAAAAGGCAGTTTTGCTTACACTAGACTTTGCACCAGGCTGAAACCAGATCCACCTTCTGTAGAATCCTGCCTGGGTTTCCAAGAGATATCAAGCAGAGATAAGAATGGAGGGTCTAGATTGCTTCTCAATGCCATCCTAATCAAGTCTTCACCACTTGGTTTGAAGTCTCAAGACACAAGACACACCCAGATTCATGTGGGTGAAAAATACATTCCAGAGGCAAGTAACATATCATTTGGGTGACAAGCTATAACACAAAATATGGAAGGTTTCTTTTTAAACAAATATACCAGAGCTCACCCAACCCAGTAACTCTCTCTCCTTCAAAGTAGCAACCCCACAAGACAGCACTCTCATTGCAATTAAACTGTGATTGCTTGAAAATACATCAGTGAACCCCTCTTTTAAAACTGTCACCAGAGACTAGTGTCAGTCATTTTTGAAGGTACCATATACTGGAAAGTCTCCACACTTTGAGGGGGATTGATATTTTGAGATAGCCTGTGCTGATAAATGACAAATAACAGAATCTATCTTGCCTAGTTTGAGCATAAACGTTTATTAAATTATAACAGGAAACTCAGTCTGTAGCATGGCCTGAGAACCAGGTGTGGATGCCCTTCTTATATATTTTTTAAAAAGAATTGCCTGTTCATGTTCTTTGCCCATTTTTCTATCAGGTTTTGGATCTTTGTTTCCACTAATTTTTAAGAACTGTTTAGATATTAGGGATATTAGCCCATTATGTGTGATTTCAGTTGAAAATATTCTCTCCCAGTTTGTTGATTGCCTTTGACTTCATTTTAGGTGTTTTTTTTTTAACCTTGAAAAAGTTGCTTTTATTTTTATGTAGTTAAATGTATTGATATCTTCTTTTATTGCATCTAGATTTTGAGTTTTGGTTAGAAACCTTTCCCTATACTCAGATAGCAAATAAATTAACCTATGTTTTATTCTATATGTACATGGGTTCATTTTTTCATATTTAGATCCCCAATCCATTTGAAGTTTACTCTTATGTGGACTATGAGGTATTTGCTTTTGGAACCAGTTTTTATTAAATGTTTTAATTAAACCAAGGGTTGCACATTAAAAAATGCTTTAAAGAGCCAGATAGAAACTAAATGAATGAAACTAGGTGGTAGAATAAAATAGGGAGTAGTGAGGGTTATGGCCAACCAGAGGTTAAATTAAAAAAACACCCACATAGTGGGTGGGTATATTAGTTTCCCAGGGCTGCTGTAATGAAGTACTGCAAGCTTGGTAGCTGAAAACAACAGAAATTCATTTTTTCTGTTCTGGAGGCTAGAAGTTTGCAATCAGGGTGTCAGCAGGGTTGGTTCCTTCTGAGGGCTCTGATGGGGAATGTTTCAGGCCCCCTCCCACGTTGTGGTGATTGCCTGTAACCCTTGCCTCGAAGCTGCATCACTCCCACCTCTGCCTCCATCTTCATGTGGCCTTCTTTGTGTGTGTGTCTGTGTCCAAACTTCCCTTGTCTCATAAGGACAACAGTCGTTGAATTTAAGGGCCACCCTAAACCAGTATGCCCTCATTTGACTTTGCATATTATCTGCAAAGACCCTGTTTCCAAATAAGGTCACATTCATTGGTTCCAGGGGGACACTACTGGACCCAGTAGAGTGAGGGGAAAAGCAGAATGTCTGGACCCCCTGTGGCCTGCACGCTGAGAGCTTGAGGACCCTTCGTAGATACCTTATGTTGCTGTTGGAATCATCTCTGCCTGGTGACAAAGAGTCTGTTGTGTTGGGAAACTCAAATTTACTCGGAGAATGTTTTGAAAAGCACTGACAGCATGTCACTTTAAGATGTCCAGAAAAGAGAGAAGAGGAAATCCAATGGTCAATTCTTCTAAGTCTGAACTAATAGATGGCCTGTCCCACAGCCTTACAGAAGGCAGGTTTGTTCAATATGAATATTTGGGTTTACCCTTGGAGGTTAGGACTCTGTTATGTTTTTTTCCTTCACTGTAAGAGGTGAATTCCTGCAAATTCCTCTGTGCCAAAAGAGGGCCCATTTTATACCAGGAAGGACAAAAATGGTGCCTTGCCTGCCCAGAGATCCAGGGGAGGGGCTGTCTTCCCAGCTAACCTCCCATAAGATCTTCCAGGGTCGGCAGAGTTCTAAGGATGGCCCCCTAGGTTTCCTGACCCCTAGTTACCCAAACACTAATCTAGGTGCTGCTCTGAAGAAATTTTGCAGATGTGAAGTCCAAGGTCAAGTGACCTTAAAACATGGAGATTATTTGGGTGGGCCTGACCCAGTCAGGTGAAACTTAAAAGCAGAAAGTTTTTTTCTGGCTAGTGGCAGAGATGTTAGAAAGGTCAGAAGGACAGGACACATTGTTGCTGCTTTGAAGATGGATGGGACCATGTGGGAAGGAATGTGAGTGGCTTCCAGGAGCAGAGAATGGCCCTGCCCTACACCCAGCATGGACCTTAGACCTACGGCTTCAAAAAAGTAGGTCCTGCCACACCTGAATGAGCTTGGAAGCAGATTCTCCAACAGACTAGAGCCCAGCTGGGTGACACCTTCGTTTTCACCCGAGACCTGAGCAGAGAACCCAGTTGAGCCTGTCCAGATTTCTGGCCTGCAGATTGTCTGATGATATTATACGTGGGTGCTGTTGCCACTAAGTTTGTGCTAACTCATTATATAGCAGTAGAAATGAACACACCTCTGCTCTTGGGGTGGGAACTATAGCTGGGGGAGAAACAGATTTGGGATTGAGCCATTCCATTTTTTTCTCTGTTGCACCTCCATTCATACATTCATTCATTCAGCTTATAAGAACTTCTGTCCCCTGTGCAAGACATAAAGATACCAAAATGAACCAGCTGTGGGGTGTCCTCAGTAGCTTCAGAGGTTGATGGAAATCAGACACATGTGCCCTTTTCTTGCAGTTAACTAGTTATGAAGACCAGAGAACCAGGTGTGTCTAACCGCATTTTATCCTGGCATTTTCTGGGTTCCTAGGAATAGAAGGAATCTTGGTAACGTCTTAACACAGTTAATTCCCCTGTTGGAGTAATGTCCCAGGAGATTGCATTTCCCCACCTTCCAAAAAGAAGTCAGCAGCAAAGGCTTTTTTTTTTTTTTTTTTTTTTTTTTGTACATCACAGCTCTGCGTACATTTAGCTTTGGGCAAGTTACTTTCCACCTCCCAGAAGCACTACCTCATAGAGTTGACCCAGTAGTTCCACCTGATAGAGTTGAAGATGTGAAAGCATCTAGAGCAGGTGTGAAAACTGGCTTGTAGTATGTACTCAATAAATGTTAGCAGTTGGGATAATGATCCTCACGCACCCACCCTTCATTTACTGCTGTGTTCCATTCCCGGCCTATACCACAGGGCAGGGTCTGTGCGGTGGTCTTTGACAGCAAGCTTATTGAGATCTTGGCTGCACTGCACTACAGTGTCCAGGTGCTGTTTGAGGGCACCAGGGACAGCAAAGAGGTAATGCACATCGGCAAGTAGGTATCCGGAGGCAAGAGATCCTCGTCAGCCCCAGGACACCTGCCCAGCCTTCCAGGCAAGGTCTGGGAATGTGCAGCACTGATGAGGAGCTACCTGTTCCCAGCCTGTCCTCTCGCTGCCTCAGACTAGAAAGGTGGAAAACAAAAATTTTACATGCCCACTTCCCTTGCATCCAGGAGAGCCCATGTGATCCAGTTCTGGCCAAAAAGACCCGAGTAAGTCTGTCCATGGGTTTCTGAAAATGTCTTCTCCTCTAACAGAAGGGGAACTGTGTCAGACACACGTCTTCACCCTCTCCATCAGAGCCTTTTTGAACACAGCGTGGCTCCGGAGTTAGGGGTCCGTGGCTGCCGTACCTTGCTATGACAAGCACGGAGACTCATCCAGACCCTGCTTGGCATCCTTCAGCTGTGCAACCAAGCTTATCACGCAAGAAAAAATAAACCCATATTTGTTCAAATTAGCGTGTTTTCCTCGACCTGCTGCTGAACGCTTTCCTAGATGATTCCATGCTCTGCCCACAGGCAGCTCCCCAGACCTGGTAGGGAAGGAAGAGGGTCCCTCTTTCCTCTGGGGGACCAGAGAACTTGAGGGCAGAAGCTCTGGAAGGTGGAGTGAGCAGATTCTAATCTCAAGTCTCTCACCCCCAGTTTACAATTCACCCCCCTTTCTCAGCGCCCCCCCCCATTCTCTGCAAAATAGAGATAAAACCATTTACTTTACAAGATGGCTGGGGAGTAGGGACGGGTTCCACAAAAAGCTCAGCACTATAAAGAGTCAGGGCCAGGGTGAGAACTGTCTCATCCCACCTGGACTTTGAACAAGCTCTTGACACAAAATGGGGACCCCTTTCCTGCGTGTGTGGGTATATGTTTATATCACGGACACTACCCTATTTCCTACCCCCAGCCCCCAGCTTGGCTCAAACCATTCCTGAGTCAGAGAACAATAACGGCAATAGGCCATCATGGTCACTGCCATTTATTGAATGGGTTCTGTGTACGGGGCACAGAGCACTAAGTCCCTTGCCAAAGGACAAACAGCTAGCAAGTGACAGAGCTAAGTCTTGAGGCTGGCAGCACACTGTGCCTCCTGCCAAGTCCGAGCTAAGGGTTTTGGCACTGAAAGCAGGAAGGGCAGAAATGCCAGGGAACAAAGCACTTTCATGCCTCATTTAACCCTTATGACATGCTTTGAAATCAATAGATCATTATCCTCACCTGGCAAAGGAGGCAGTCAGGTTTGGGGAAGGAGAGCAGACACTGGCCACCAGAGCTCGGACAAGAACAAAGGTTTCCTGATCCTAAATCCTGCTGCCCTGTCCCCTCTAGGATGACCGAAGATCAAGGCTGGGCCTGGATGAAAACTCCTGGGTGAGAAGGGTCACCGGAGAGCGAGTTTCTTCAACATGATGCAGGTGACCCTGATGCCAAGGAGCTAACACTACCTGTCGGGACCTCCTGGAGTCTGGGTACTTGGCATCACCATCTCAGTTCTCCTTTTACAGGCAAAGAGATTGAGGCTCAAAGAGGCCACTTGTCCCATGTGGACAGCCAGAAAGGACAGGGCCATATCCTCTCCATAGTGTGCGCCTGTCACATTGGGGGTTTCCTGACCATGTAGAGGCCTTTGCCCTCACATTTTAACCACAGCACCTCTAATGTATATGCATGTATGTTTGTATGCTTTCATATATAATACCTATTTGGCTTCAGCTTCAGACTTTGAAGAGCGGTTTCTGTGGCTGACACTTTTTGCCACTGGTTCATACATCACACCTGTGACTCCTTCACACATCTGATTCTTGGCACTGAGACTTACTTTGTTTCACACAGGGATAGCGTTCCACAGGGCATCTGTGCAGAAGCACTGGCACCATCCCCTGGCTGCACGACACTCCAAGGCCATGCTGGCATGTCCCAGTGCAAGGTCGGTCCTGTTCATACACGTGCACCAATGGCTTAAATCAATTCTAAGCTCTTTGAGAGCAGTCCTGATAGGTTTGTTTTTTTTTTTTTTAATCATTTTGGGTTCTGAACTTTATACGGATACCTTGTACATGGCAGGCACTTATCAAATGTTTGCTGATGGTTGTTTCACCAGCTGAATTTGTGCAATGCATATCCCAAACAAACATTTTCTTCTATAAAGATGATAGTACTGTGCCAATTTCTCCAATTAGCGGGAAATCTTTTCCATCAATTATTTGTTATGTATAATTATGGTTCCACCCAAATGCTTGTAAAATGGAATTTTTTCCCAAAAAAGTTAATAATTCCTTCTAAAATAGTGTTAATCCCAGGCTAGGAAAGACTTGAGCTGGAAGAGGAATTAGCAGTCAGGCAAGTTAACTTCTTAATCAGCAGATGAAGACCCTGGAGTTCATGGAGGTAAAGGGCTGTCAGGGGTCACCCAGTCAATCCACTTGTCAGTCTGTGTTGGGAACTGACTGCTGGTGCAGAAAATAATCGATTTGATTCACACATCTTCAAGTTTTTGAGCAAATATATGTTTGATCAAGATTTTCTTGTATTACATATGTGATAACATTTTGCAATAACATGTTCTGTTCACTATCCTCCCATGCTTCTGTCATTAGACATGACTATCCATGTAACCTGCTAACCAGCAGCTCTCAGAGGGCAGGGGTCAGATCTGTTTGCTCACAGGGACTAGTGTATGTAAGGCAATCAATATAGACTTGTTGAATGAACAATGAAACTTGAATTGAAACCCACTGTATGACTTACTCATTACTCCAGTGCTCCACTTGGCATAGATACTAATGATAAAAAGAACCCACAAAGCGGAGGCTGTCCTTCTCAGTGGCCCGGCCCATGTCACATATCTTAACCTAAGTCAGCCTGCACTTATGCAAACACATGCTAAGGAAACCTGATATGCACGAATCACAGTCCTCCAACTCAGCCTTAGCTAGCTTACCTCAGAAAGCGGGGCCTAGTAGCCTTATTATCAAACCCCTGACTTCCTGCACAATTCCCCATTGCCTCACCTAATATTCCATAAAACTCACTCTTTCTCAAAAAAGCCCCTGGGAGGAATGCTCCACTGCTAGGGGGGCCCTGTACTCCCCCAGTCCATGGGTTGGTTTCTCTTGAATCAAGGACATCAAACTGTTACCAAGTTGTTTCACCTTTGTCATTTGACACTAGACCATCCTGTTTAATTGTGGTGGGGTTTTGGTGAGAAATATCTTTGGCTGCAGTAAACAATGGCATGAAACATATAGGGGTTTGTTTTTCTCACTTGACAGGAAATCCAGAGATGAGCCCATGCTGCTCTGGGAGTGCCGCTCAGTGATGGGAGGGGCAGCGTCCTCAGTTCTTTGGGACCTTCCTTAGGGTAGCAACATGGCTGCCATAGCCGCTGTCGCTCTGTGCACCACAGCCTGCATTGAATACAAGAAAAAGGGAGGGAGGGATGAAACCTGTAGATGTTTATTTTATGAGGAAAAGCAAACACTTTCTGAGAAACCTTCTTATAGATTTCGACTTAAATCTCATTTGCCAACATTCTATCGGTGGCCACCTGTGATGCAAAGGAGATGAGGAAAGAAAGTGGCCAGGATCTGACCAAAGGCTTGGAGACGGCACTTGCTCACTTGTGCATCGGCCGTCACCCTGAGAGAAGCAGGCCCAGAAAGGCCTGCTGGTCCTGAGAGGAGAGTGAGAGACATGTGGAGCAGAGCCATCCCAGCTGGGCCCAGCCTGGATCGGCCTGCCCCCATTGGGCTCCTAGATGAGTGAGTCCAGGGCTGCCCTATTGATTCGCTGACCCTCAGCCTACCTGCAGACATATGAGAATTAATGTTTGCATAAAAAGAAACATATAACTTAACACCAAAACAAACAAACCAATTAAAAAATGGTCAGAGGACCTGAATAGACTTTTCTTCAAAAAGGATGTATAAATGGTCAATAGACATGTGAAAAGATGCTCATTGTCACTAATCATCAGAGAAATACACATTAAAACCACAATGAGGTATCACCTCACACCTGTCAGAATGGCTATCATCAATAAATCAACAAACAACAAGTGTTGGCAGGGATGTGAAGAAAAGGGAACCCTCATGCACAGCTGGTGGGAATGCAGACTGGTGCAGCCACTGTGGAAAACAGTATGGAGGTTCCTCAAAAAATTAAAAATAGAATTACCTTATGACCTCGCTATTTCACTTCTGGGTATTTATCCAAAGAAACCCAAAACACTAATTCAAAAAGATGTCTGCACTCCCATGTCCATTGCAGTGTTATTTACAATAGCCAAGATATGGAAGCCACCTGAATGCATATATGCATATGAAATGAAATAGAACTTGGCCATAAGAAAGAATGAAATCTTAACATTTGGGATGACATGGTTGGACCTAGAGGGTATTATGCTAAGTCAAATAAGTCATGTAGAGAAAGACAAATGCCATATGATTTCACTCATATGCAGAACCTGAAGAACAAAATAAATGAACAAACAAACAGAGACTCATAGATATAGAGACCAATCTGAGGGTTGCCAGATGGGAGGAGGGTTGGGGGGCTGGGTGAAAAAGGTGAAGGGTTTAAGAAGTATAAATTGGTAATTACAAATTGTCACAAAGATGTAAAGTGCACATAGGGGATATAGTCAGTAGCATTGTATTACAGTGTTTTGTATTAACTATGTATGGTGCCAAGTAGGTACTAGACTTATCAGGGTGATCACATTGTAGGTTATATAAATGTCCGATTACCATATTGTATACCTGAAATTAATATAATATGATATGTTGACTATAATTGAAAAATAAAAAAGAGAACAAAAACCTCTTGAATCTGCAAATTGAAAGATCACACCTTGTCTCAGGAAAAATAACAACCAAACAAAAATAAAACTGCACTAATACAAAAAAGATAATTAATGATTGCCAATTTTCACAACAGTTTTATTGATACATAATCCACATGCCACACATTTTACCCATTTAAAGTGTACAATTCAATAGTTCTAGTGAAGCAAGAGTGGTACAACCATCACCACAATCAGTTTTAGAACTTTTTCATCATCCAGAAAATTAGCCCTGTGTCCATTGCCGACACTGCCCATTTCTCCCCAGCAACCTAGCCCTGGGGGCCCACTTACCTAGTTCCCTCTCTATGGATTTACCTGTTTTGGACATCTCATACAGATAGAGTCATACATCGTGTGGTCTTTTTTCCCTGACTTCTGTAACTTAGCGTAATGTTTTCAAGGTTCATCCATGCTGAAGCATGTCAGTATTTCATTTATTTATTTGTGTTTTTAAAATTTTAATTTTCTCCAGCTTTATTGAGGCATAATTGACAAAATTCTGTATACTGCTAGTTCAGGTATACAGCCTGAGGATTTGATAAAAGGATACTTTGTGAAATGATTATCACAATCAAGCTGATGAACATTCCCATCACCTTACACAGTTATCCTTTTTTCTATGTGTGTGGTGAGAGCACTTACAATCTACTCTTTTAGCACATTTCAAGTCTACGATACAAGTATCCTTAACTCTGGTCACCATGCTGACATTAGATTCCCAGAATTTGTTTACCTTAGAGTGGTGAGTTTGTGCCCTCTGACCAATGTGAATGACCGCTGCTTTGTGATGGTTTCTCTCCCAGTGTTCTGACTGTGGTCAGGTCACCTGACGTGGAAGGCAAACCTCGCTGTTTACCCCTGGGTCAGTAGCAGAGCATTTATTAAACAGACACTGGGGCCTGGCAAAGAGACCTAAGGCATTGTCTCCCTTGGGCAGTTTACGTCTCTTGCTGGGGAGAAGAAAGGCCTTGGAATCATGGTGACTTGCTGTTTTTGTTCTTCATATCATCACCTTGCACAGCAAAGAAAGCTGTTGTGTGCCAGGCATTACAGTAGGTGCTTTATATATTTAATCCTCAACAGAGCCCTGCATTAGGCAGGATGCTTTTGGCTACATGTACCAGAAAATGTAACTCAAAGGGGCTTAAATGAAAAGGAAGTTCATTGTCAAGGAGTCCTCAGATAGGAAGGCTCCAGAGATAGTTAATGCGTTGGTTCAAGGACACTGTTGAAGACTCAAGCACTTTCTGTCTGTACCTTCTGCCTTCTTTTGTGTGTCAACCTTGACCTTAGTCTGGCTCTCCTCGTGTTCACAAATGGCTACACTGTTCTAGGCATCACATCCAACATTCAACAAAAGAAGAAAGATTATCTGTCTTTGTGTATCAAATTTAAGGGTAAAACCAAAAACCAAAACAAAACCTTTCCCTGAAGCCCCTTGGCTCATTGGCCAGATTCTGCCACCTGCCCATGCTTAAACAAACCACACTCGAGAGGAATTGAGTCACCATGATGGCCCTTGGACTTGGCTTCTGGGGCTGGAACCAGTCTCTCCTGAAGCCCATGGCTGTGCAGAGGGTATGGGAAGCAGAACAAATTTAGGGTTCTGTTTCCACATGAGGGCACCAAAGCTCTCAGAGGTCATACAACTACCAGGAGGTCACATCTGGTATGCCATTGTGCCAGACCTCCGACCCAGATTTGTCTGACCCCAGAAGTCTCTCCACTAGACCACCCTGCTGTTTTACAGGAGGTGGTGAGATCAGAGAGGAAGGGCTTGCCCCACTGTAGGGCTGTTGCTACCCTTTAAGCATCATAAGCACTGCGGCCAGCACACTCGGTTAGAGTCAACTCTTGGTTGTCATGTAGGTGCTCTGCAATCATTAATTTTATAGCCAAGCAGGTACAATCTAGCCTCAGGTAACCACATGGGCTCATTTCAACACTGTCTGAAAGCCAGGGCGGCCAGGTTAATCTCCTCCACGTGTGGGGGATAGACTTGCAGTTGCCTGGTATGCTTTCTTGCTTCTCATCTGCCCCGTGGCTACTTCCCTGAGAGTGAGTCACCACACTAGGATAAGGGAAGGAACATCCCTGCACCTAGTGTTAACCCATTGCCACAGATAACTGAGGATTAGGTGCCTGAGCAGCAACCTTCTCATCCTCATCATTCACTTGGCACTCACATAGCCCTGCATGTCACTAGCATGAACACAGACCATTGTCATGCTCTGGTCTCAAGTTGGTTGTGCGGAACCCTCTTCAATCTGTCTGGGTCATTAACAGTCAGTGACATTGGAAGCTAGAGAGAGCTGAGAAAACCCAGAGCTTTGGAAACCTGGCTTCTACAGTTCCTAGCTGTGTGGCCTTAGGTGTGCCACTTACTATCTCTGAGCCTCAGTCTTCTTGTGTAACAGGTGGTGCCTTGCAGGGCTGCTGACCATGAACATGGATAACTGATGTATGGCTGGGCCCCGCAGAGCAGTGGCCGTGAATGTCATTACCATTGGGTTTGGGCCAATAATATAGGGATGAACAGTCAAGGCTCCTAAGTGAAGTTGTTGAGGTTACAAACTCTGGTGCCAATTTGTTACAGCACTTGGAATGTGGCCAAGGTGGATTCAAATGAAGTGAATTGATCTCCTAGTAGTCACAGGACATCTTGGCACACTCTGAAACAAGTTTCAATTTTCCTTTGAGGGCAGGCTTCAAAGTCTTGTGAGCTTCCTTGCTTTGTCCAGGGAAACTAGAAAAGAACCATTGGACGGATTTATGTTTCCACCTGGGTGGGTTTCCTATGGCTGCTGTAACAGATTACTCCAATTTTGTGGCTTAAGACAACACACACTTAATTATCTTATAGTTCTTGGAGTTAGAAGTCTGAAATGAATCTTACAAATTTAAGAATCAAGGTGTCTGCAGGACTGCATTTATTCTAGAGGCTCCAGAGTAGAGTTTGTTTCCTTGACTTTTAAAGCTTTTAGCAGCCACTTGCTTTCCTTGGCTGGTGGCTCCTTCCTTCATCTTCAGGGTGCATCTCTCCAACTTCTGCTTCCATCATCCCATCCCCTTCTTCTCTGCTGGTCTTCTGACCTCCCTCTTCCTAAGGACTCTGTGATGACACTGGGCCCACCACATAATCTCCCAAAGCAAAATCCTTAACTTAATCATACCTGCAAGGCCCCTTTGCTGTGTAAGGTGACATAGTCACAGGTCCTGGGGATTAGGATGTGGGTACCCTCAGGGCTATTATTCAGCTTGCTGCAGTGTGTGTAAGCAAACCTATGGTGGACTGGAGGAAATGTGCATTAAACGTCCAACATCCTCAATGGTCCAGTTAGTGATCGTGTTCCCTGGGTGCAAGATGATCTGCTGAGGACCAGGAAGGGATTCTAGATTATTTCTGAAGACTAAGAAGAGAGTCGGCCTTACTACTCATGGCTCGGGATTGACACTGGCTCTCTGTGTCCACAAGAGTCTAGGCAGGAGAACAAACTGCACCGGCTGGTTTGGCAGACAGATGTTAATACAGGAGTCACCCTTGTCCGAGGTTTTGCTTTTTGCAGTTTCAGGGGCCCATGGTCAACCACGGGCCAAACATATTAAGTGGAAAATTTCAGAAATAAACAATTCATAAGTTTTAAATTGCACTCACGCAATGGTGGTGAAATCTTGTGCTGTCCAGCCCAGGTTGTAACTCATCCCATGGTCCAGTGCTGCCATGCTGTGGCACTCCCTGCCTGGTAGGTACTTAGTAGCCGTCTCCATGATCCCATCAACTGCTGTGGTATTGCAGTGCTTGCGTTCAGGTTGCCCTTATTTTCCTTAATAATGGCCTCCAAGCATAGAAGTAGTGGTGGAGAAGCCACACAGTGCTTTCTTTTAGTGCAAAGATATGCATGTATAGGAAAAAATGCAGTGTATGTAGGGTTCAGTAGTGTCTGCAATTTCAGATGTCTGCTGGGGGCCTTGGAATGTATGCCCCACGGATAAGGGGGGATGATGCTACAGGGCATTAGTTGACCATATGCTGTAGGACTAGGAGGCAAAAAAGAACCTGAAGTAACACAGAGGGGAAGTACTGTGGCCCCTTAGATTTGGTCACACTGCTGGTGGTCACTCACCTATCACCTGACATATCTCCTGAGGTCGAGAAGAAGTGCATAACAAAGTCCCACCGACTAGTGTTTTAGCTCTCATGATGTAGGGCTGTGAAGTATTGGCTCGGGAAAGTGAACTTGCAGGTTATAAGCCTATCCTACTGAGTCCTAACTAAGTTAGACATATACCTTAACAAGATTCCTGGAAAGAGACTGGACTGAAGGCAATATTGCACTAATAAATCAAGCACAAGTAAAGAGCAAGAAAACTGCAGAGGCAATTGTTTTATTTCCAAAACAGGCTCTTTATCAGATCTATCCCAAAGTGTAAACAAAACAGCTATCCAATCAGACATGAAAGAAAGACAGCCCCAAATTCCAAATTATCAAGAAATCTATTTGAAACGTGCAGTGAAAAACCCATGACCATTCACAGAAATCCTCACCCCAAAGGCATCCTTCTGCCTTGAGGTATTAGTAATGATGGGAGCTGCCACAATTAGCAAGAGATTTAAAAACATCCTTTACTCTTTTACTCAGCACTTAAAAAATTCATTTTGATATGGTTTTTATGGTTATGCATAAAATATGAGAATAGTGATGCATGTGTACATTAATAAATTTTCAAATGCACATTCAAGGTCTATCCAGAAAAAGTGCAGCCATTGGTTTGCACCACATCAGTGTAACCTGGCAGCCAAGGAGAGTGTACTGGAATGCACATGTGTGAACAATGACAACTTCACTGTACTAGTGGTCTTGGGGATGGTAAATGCTGTTGAGTGAACGTGTGTACTGTGTGGCCATCACATTCAAAATAACTGAGTGGAGCAAGAAATAAGCATCAAATTTTGCATTAAGCTTGAACATCCTCCACGGAAACTATTTGGATGATTCAGAAACCCACAGCTATGGTCAAGTGGCAGCTTCATTATGACAACATGAACCCTCACACATCATATCTCATGCAGAGTTTTTTGGTGAAATATCAACTTATCCAGATGACTCAGGCCCCATACAGCTGAAATTTGGCAACTTGCGACTTCTGGCTTTTCCCCAAACTAAAATCACCTTGGAAAGGGAAGAGATTTCAGAACTTTGATGTGATTCAGGAAAATACAAAGTGGCAACCTATGCTAATTGGGAGATCTGTGTGAGGTCCCAAGTGCCTACTTTGAAGGGGACTAAGGCATCATTCTCCTATACACAATGTTTCTTGTATCTTATATCTTCTTCAATAAATGTCTCTATTTTTCATATTACATGGCTGGATACCCATGGTGTATATTGTGGGTGCATGCTGGAAAGTTTTTGCCTCATGAGATTCATGGTAAAAAATAAACAAAACAAACAAGCAAAAAAACTTAGGAGACTACTACCCTAAAGAATTCATGTCCATCAGCTGTCAAAATCAACACACCAAATTAAATGATTGTATGATGTATTTTAGCTTTGTTTTATGTAATCAGAACTACCTAAAGAGATAACTATAAGCCAATCATGCAATTCTAGACATTTTTTGGTGATGCAGAGAAGCTGTTGTATAGCAAAGGTGCTGGGCAGAGTTTATTTTTTACAGGTTATTAACACTCGACAGAGGAGTCCCTTCCCCTCTCCACATCACCTGCACTTCTCAAAAGAGTGAGGATTGGTTAGAGGAGAGACAAGAGCTTCTAATAGCCAGAAATATTGCAGAGACAGTTCTGGCTCTCCAACCGCATGTAGATTTCTGGTCATAAGTGTACGATACAAGGTGGGACCCCTCCCAAAACTGGAATTATCTTCTGGAGGGCAGGCCTCTTGTAGTTCAGGCTTCCCCTGTTAAGTGAGTGTTCTAGGAACCCATCTGTATCAGAGTACCAGCTGCCATTGTTGTGAGAGGCTGTGTTCAGCTTTAGTGAAGTTTTTTTGAAGACTCTATCAATGTGTTTGCCCATTTCATGCTGGGTGATTTACGAGCACACGTGCTCGCACCACTCTGAGTGTTCAGCAGTTTTTGACAAAAAATGGTATAATCCCCAAGCCCCACCCTCCCTATTCACCTGATCTCACCCTGAGAGACTTTGTTTTGTTTCCCTGGATGAAAAAAGTCCTCAAAGGGAAACATTTTGTCCATGAGGAGGAGGTGAAACAAAAAAACGGCAAAAGCACTAAAAGGCCTCAAAATCAACGACTTCAAAAAATTTTAACCAGTGGGGAAAAAACATCTCAATAGGTGCATTGAGGCAAATGGAGAGTACTTTGAAGGTGACTGAAGTTTCAACATGTAAGAATAAATTCACAATTTTTTAATAAATAAATTCTGGGGGGGGGTCCCCCTTTCTTACATCTACATAAAAAAACACAGTTGTGTCATTCTCTCCTTCAAGGCTGGGGTAGGAGGTGGAGACCAACGTCCCTCTCTCCCCTTCACTGGGAACCTGTTCCTGGCCACAGAGAGGGAGGGTGGATGTGAGCGTGTTTGGACAGTTGATGCGGATCTTTGTTAAAGTCTTCAGGAGAGTTCAACTGAGGTGCTCTGAATTTATTCACAACATTTGCATGTAAATGTCTATGCCCATTTTCAAAAATAGAGGGTTTGTACCTTTCACCATATTCTTAAAGGAGTCTGGGACTTGAGGCAGGTTGAAAAGAGATGGGAAAGCATCATTCTGAGCTCAGGCTATATTCTGGCCGTGAGATTGTCACTTCACCTCTGAGCCACGGTTTTCCTCAACTGGGCCATGGGACAATCCTGCCCCACCTTGGATTGTTGTACAGGGTCTGGTGCCCAGAGGAGCTTGGTAGCTGGTGGCCATGTCCAACCCCAGCCACGCCAGCATTTACTGACGGACTCCATCCTTCTCCCTGGGCTACACGGGCCTGTCTGGGTTCCCAGTTACCAGTTTCCCTGACAACCTTTTTGTTTGTTTGGAATGGTTTCTTGGGGTCTCCTAGAGAAAAGGTTCCCAGCTGAATTCCAGAAAATGAACACACTCTCCCCGCTCCAACCTCCCGTTCTGTTTGGAGGGCTCCCAGCTGCTCCCTTGGTCACCCAGCCGAGAAGAAATGATGTTAGGAATGTTTATGTCTTGAGCAAGTGGCAGAGCTCCTTTCAGCAGAGCAAGAAGAAACCACAAAAGGGGGTGCAGGGGTCTTGCCAAAGCATGGTGCTGTGGGAATATTCATTTTCTTTGTCGTGCCTCAGCCCACAACGCCTCTGAGAGAGGCTGAGTCAACTGGGCTGGCAGTCTTGGCTTTCTTGGCCCAATCATGGTTATTCTGTGTCAAAACTCATTGGTAGCTCAGGACCAAAGAGACTGGGGTCCTCCACTCCAGCACTCAGCCTTTAGGTCACAACACAAGGAACCCTCTGCAACCGACACCTCGGCCTCCTTCCCAGCCAGCAAAGAGGTGGCGTGGTTTTCATATGCCCTCTCACCTGAAGAAGCAGCACTGGGTGCAGTTTGGGGCTATGATGGGATGGTTCAGGACCTCCGTTCTGGAATCAGATTGACCGGGGTTTGAATCTTGGCTCCACCATTTGATAGTGTGTGACCTTGGGCAAATTACTCCATCTTTCTAAGCCTCGGTTTTTTAATTGGCGATATGGCAATAACAAGCATTTGTAGTACATAACCGCAAAGAGTAGTTGTGAGACCTGAATGGGACCATTGTTGTAAAGCACGCAGTACAGGTCAGTGCTGACCCATGGACAGATCCTGAGTGCAAGCTATTGTTATTTTAGTCATCTGATTAGAAAATCAGGAAATTGGGAAACACAGAAAAATTCAAGAAACCCAAAAGCTCTCATAACCCAATGCCCTGGAGGCACATGCTGTGAGATTCTGGGTAGGTTTCCTTCCAGTCATTTTTCTATGTGTGTGTATTTCATAGACTCATGTCATTGCTGAATGACTGGCTCATATATGTACATTTATTAGTTTTTCTTAACACCAGGCAGGATGTTCCTTAACCCACCTTTTTTTTAACTTAAAAATATATTGAGACTTCCAGCCAAGATGGAGGCATAGGTGGACATACTGTGCCTCCTTGCATAACCAAAATTAAGAACAAGGATTTAGAAACAAGAAAACAACCAGAACTGACAGAAAATTGAACTGTACAGAAGTCCAACAACCATTCATCCAGATCGGTAAGAGGGGTGAAGTTGCAGCAGGAAGAAGTGGAGTTTGGTGGACCCAGGTGCCCAGGTGGTGGCTAGCAGGCCCCAGGCACAGAGGTGGCAGCTAGCGGACCCTGGGTGCAGGGTGGCAACGGGCAGACCCAGTGAGGCTGCACAAGGCAGCTGGCTGACCAGGTGGTCCCACATTCGTGTGTACATAATCCAGGCAAAAATGGGGAGTGAGACAGACCTCACAACCCAGGGCCCCAGCACCAGGAAACAAAACCTAAAAACACCGATTGAAAACATTTGTGGGGGGTTGAGGTGCTGGGAGAGACTCCCAGCTGCACAGGAGAGTTCGTTGGAGAGACCCACAGGGTCTTAGAATATGCACAAGCCCACCCACATGGAAATCAGCACCAGAAGGGCTCAATTTGCTTGTGGGAAGCAGAGAGGACTGAAGTATGGGAGAGAGCAGAGCAAGCACCATTGTTCCCTCTTGGACCCTGCCCCCACATACAGCAACACAACCCAGCATGGGCTGTCCTGCCCTGGGGAACACCTAAGGCTCCACCCCTCACTAAGTAACAGGTGCAACCGGACCCCCCAAAAAATGGCTCAAATGGGAGAACAGATCAAAGCACCAGAGCCAATTCATCTAATCGACGAAGAGATAGCCAACCTATCAGATGCACAGTTCAAAGCAATGGTGATCAGTATACTCACAGAATTGGTTGATTTTGGTTGCAAGTTAGATGAACAAATGAAGGCTACAATAAGTGAAATGAAGGAAACGCACAGGGAACCAATAGTGATGGGAGGAAAACTGGGATTCA